>JALIZH010021093.1:0-18714 GCA_030522465.1 Rhipicephalus appendiculatus
CGGTGACGCTGGAGTTCACGGGAAAGGAAATCTTCATTAGTGATGCAGTGGCACCCTCTCCACTCCTTTCCCTCCTCACCCTCACGTCACTCTTCACCCTCACTTCCCTTTTCCACCACTTGCTATACTATATATATATATAGTATATATACACGGCTGTGCTATACTTTACCCTCCCCCCTCTCGTTCCTCATCACCCTCACATCTCTCTTCGCCCTTACTTCCCTTTCCCACCCATTGCTATCCTGTACTACACATGTCTATGCTATGACATAGCCATGCCCATGCCCCTAAAGTGCTCCGCACTTAAAAAATTATCACCCCTACGCGGTTTCATTATCTGAACATCGAAAAGCTGATGAGCTCGTCATTGAGTGAATTGTACTTTTGTATGGCGCACAGATTATTCAAACTTTCTTTGCACATAATCGCGCTTAATTAAAAAGAAACGTTTTGCTCTTAAAAGGGTGCCGCAACATTTCCAAGTAACCATCGAATGACTTCGTCAAAGGAGTCTATTGCCTCACGAATGTACTTCCCCAAAACTTTTTTGGAATCCGTCAAGTCGGAGCGAAGTTACGGGAATTTGTCGCACGCTTTAAGCTCTTTCTCTCATTTCGTGCCAGCGGGCTCGCTGAAAGCTCTGTAGGGGGAGGGATGACAAGGCGGCAAGAAGCTACGTCCGTTCGTCAGCGCGCCTCATGACGTTGAGCACTTTGTTTTCTTTGTTTTTCTTCGAACGCGTGACTTACGTTCAGTATGATCGCGAGTGAGCGCGCTGGCACGTCGCGCCATCTCGCGATGGCCGCGGTAACTATGCAGGGGTGCAACAGCTGCGCCAATTGCGCCAAATTGATACAATTCCCCGTTTTTGCGCCGAGCTGCGCCAAAACCATGAAATTGGCGGAAATTGCGCCACGCTGCGCCAAAATGGCCGACCAGCCTCAAAATTTTCTCAGTTGCGCTAATTTCAGCGAGAAATGGAGGCCACGTTGGCCACCTGCAGTTTGCGTCATCAATCAATCCGCGCACGCAGACCCTAACCCTAAACCGCGGTGTAAGATATATACTCATTTGGTCAGGACACTCGCGAGACGCGGTCGACCAAATAAATAACGCCACCCATCGGTCCGCTGACCGCAGCGGATACCTATCGGCGGGACGACGCAACTTTAAGACAAAAATGCGTTGCCGTAGCCACTAACGTTTCGCGGGAAATAATGAATTTCCTAGTCAGCAAACGCGGCTATGGCATGTTAGCAACTAAAGCTGGAAGTATGCCGCGTTTTCCGCGCGCGAACAAACTCTACGTGTTGCGGACAGCGGCGTTGCTGGCGACCACGTTGGTTGCCATAGCAACAACACATAAAACGTTTTTCTGTCTTGAAGTGGCATCGTCTCGGCAATAGATATCCGGTGCCGTCGCCGGGCCAACGGGCACGCGCCGTTGTTACTTTATCTGGTCGATCGCGCCTTGCAAGCGAGCCGAGAAGTTGTGCCCTAAACCTAACCCCATCGTGAAAAAAAAAGGAGGAGGGAGGGGGGGGGGCTGTAGCGATGTCCGAAAATTTCCTGGCCTTGTTCTAATTCGTGCAGAACGCTGCTTAAGCCACCTTCGCCGCAGTACACCGGTGCCTTGCGGAAAAAGGTATCAAGATTTGGAAGGGGCTGTTAGCACTAGTCACGGAACACATCACATTTTGTTAAGTTACTCATGCATGTATACGCCGCATAATTGTGAGTACTAGTATGGTCGCTGACGCCTAAAAAAGTTACTGGCAATCATTTGGAGCAGTATATGACATTTCTGCAGCCCTAAAAACAACTCGCAAGACTGTGTGCCAGTTTTTTTTTCGCCACCCCTACTCCTCAGTTTTACGAATCCCCCGAATTTCAAGGTCGCCAGCTCGGCAGATCCACATTTGAATTCGTAGGGTCTGTCAAATGATATGCAGGTGCGGCAAATGCTAATGTGGACTTTATCATTGTTTGTTCAGTGGGGTGGTTCAAAATACTACTTTTATTGAAATAGCAGTGCTCATGTTAACTCCGCACGATTTTAAGTGATGTTGAATGGTTTGTACATCATTTTTCTTTAAATGTAAGCCGTTTTTATACTGCTCCAAATTTGGTGTTCCGTGATAAAAAAATGGATGTTTTTTTTTCCTCGTAACCTGCTCCAAATTCGGATTTTAGTGCTCCAAGCATTTTGCTGCTCCAGAAATTGCTCCAAATTCTATTTTGGCTGTTGCACCCCTGACTATGCAGCTCACGATGCTCGCATCGGTCAATGGCCGTGGTCGTTGCGTTTATTGCGCGGTAATTTGTGTTTATGGCACCATTTGTCGAAAAACGAGCGAGTGATTTCTAGCTAGCTGAGTTTGAGAATTAATTGTACATTCTATGCCGCGTGCTGCTGCTCTGTATGTTTGTCTCCACTCCTTTCCCTCCTCACGTTTGCGAAACATTCAGCATTGAAAGGACGGCGTTTCTAAGTTGTGCACCTGAATGGACAGAGCCGCAGGTGTTTGCGACGACGGCGCTTTTTCCTTGTTGATTACGAATATAATGACATTGTGTTGAGCTAAAAATTCTGTCGCATTTTTAGTTTGTCTACAAATCTCAGCTCAGATGATAAAATGCTGGAATTAAATTCGACGCTTTTTCAAGTACGAGCCGCGTGCTGCTGCTCTATTTGTTTGTTTCACATTTTCTCAGGAGCCTCGACTACTGATCGGTAGCGTTCTCTGACCATGCTGAAAAAGTGTTGCAGGGCCCCCTCGAAACAATTCCTGTAAGGTTTTTTAAAGAAAACCTTAATCCGTTTATGAAGCCTGTTCAAACACTAATGGCCACTGTAGATTATTACCCCGAGTAGCACTGGTTAGAGTCTCATTTTATGGGCGGCTGTTCATCTTCGAATTTAATTCCAGAATTTTATCATCTGAGCTGGGATTTATAGACAAACTAAAAATGCGACAGAATTTTTAGCTCAAAACAATGTCATTATATTAATAATCAACAAGGAAAAAGCGCCGTCGTGGCAAACACGTGCGGCTCTGTCCATTCAGGTGCACAACTTAAAAACGCCATCCTTTCAATACTGAATGTTTCGCAAACGATCATAAACTGAGAGACCAGTTCACTGGAAAGCTTAGGTACGTTTAGTGCGAAAAAAAACAACAAAGCGAACATTGCTGAAAATATTGTTTGGTGCCGAAACCCGAGACCTTTCCATGGTACTCGATCGAGTGGCGTTTATTATTGTTTGCGAAGCATTCAGTATTGAAAGGATAGTTTTTCCAGTTTGTGCACCTGAATGGATATAGCTGCACGAGCTTTTTAAAGCACCTACACTCAATGGAATGACCGTGCGCAATACGTTTTTTTATAAGCATGAAATGGCGACACGCTGATGAGTTAATTTATGGATAGACTCGATCGTCTGCGAAACATTCGGAATTGAAGGGATGGTGTTGTTCAATTTGTGCACCTGAATGGACATAGCCGCACGAGCTTTTTTAAAGCACCTGCACTCATTGGAAGGACCGTACGCAATACGTTTTTTGATAAGCCTGAAATTGCGACACGCTGATGAGCTAATTTGTGGATAGACTCGCATGACGTTCTGATTAAGATTTACCCATCCTGAATGCCCCATTTTTTGGATCCATGAGTTGAAATTCAGTCCGTCGCGAAATTGCGGCAATAAGCTGAAAGACTTTATGAAACGCTTGTTATTGCTCTCCCGCTCCCTCTGTCGATGTATCTGATCACCAGACTTGTTAGTAATCAAATTACAATTAGGAAATTAAAATTACTTTTTTTTTGCTGTAATGAATATTGTAACCAATCACTTCAAACAATTACTTGGAGAAAATTACTTATCATTTTCTCATTTACTTTAGTCTAAAATGTAGCATGTCCGCGTCCCTCATTGCATAAAAATTGACAAAAAAAGAGGAAAAATTACGAAAACAATAAGTTAAAACTCTTAGCTTGGGAAGTTGAATAAAGATTTCTGTGACTTTAGTGTATATGTTCTGTAAATAAAGCGTACATGAGTTAGTGCATGAATCATGAACTTTTGTTAAATTAATTTCCAAGTAATTTCACTACTTTGAAAAGTAATAGTGAGCATTGTCGTTACTTTCTGCCAGCTGTAATCTGTAATGTAGTTTAATTTTTAAAAAAAGTTGTAGACTAGTAATTAGTAATGTAATTACTTTTATGACTAATTTTGTGTCATCTCTGCTAATAGCTATCATCGATAGTGTTAGGTGCAAATGGGCATCCATATTGCACTTACACGACAGTATCGGTGTTTTTATAAGCAGCTTCATTGAACTGTCAGATGGCCATCTTTTGTAATGACAAAACATACTTCACCTCATTGAGGCAAGTGATCTCACCGAACGACTGAATGAACGAACGAGTTTACAAATGAAATTTTTATGCATCAGACCGCCTTCTGCAGGAGAGCTGGCCATAGGCAGTTGATACGCGCAGTGGTGCGAGCCGCATTTGTGACGATAAAAATTTCAAGCTCGATTGTTCTTACCTACGCACAGTGGCTTTCCGCCCACAAGCTTGCAAGATTTTCCCATCTTACTGCATGCTTCACTTTGCTCAGCACTGCATTTTGTGTCTTGCTTGTCTCCAAGGCCTGCAATAAAAACAAGAGACGAAGTTGTGTTTTCAAGTAAAAAGCGCTTGGTATGACGCGGAACGAGTATGTAAATGTAACACAAGCTTCACAGAAATCGACTTTGGAAAGAACTTAAAAATTGGTATAGTAGTGTACTATGGGCGTCAAATAAAATGCGAACAGCGGCAGGCATTAAGCCCTAACCACACGTACGCATTACAACGCGTATGTGTGGTTAGGGCCCCCTCTCTATGCGCGCCAACTCCCTATGAAGGCAGAGGGCGCGCAGCTGCACGTAGCTTCGCGCCCTCTCCGTCCATAGGGAGAGGGCACGTCGCGCGCTAACGCGTTGTAACGCGTACGTATGGTTAGGGCTTTAGAAATGGTATAATTAGTGCCGTCCAGCCATCACCATTGATCGGCGCGCAGCACTCCGGTTTGGCAGCACTGCGCATGTCCATGGTGATGACTGGACGGCTCGCACTATTCGCCTCGAGATCTTTGAGTGGCGCCCTCTCGCGTGTGACGTCAGGGAGAGGACTCGGATGCAGCTCTTCGCGCGCGCTCGCTACGTGAAGGCTGCTCGACGCTGCCGGCTTGTCTATCCTGCTCGAGTTAATGAAATACTGGTGGGCAAGTTCACAAAGCAATTTGTACTGAATGTTCAAGCAAAATGCCTAGCGAAATCGAGCGGAGTTGCCGTCAGTAGCACGTTCTATGTCGATTGCTCCTGTTGTCGTCTGCTAGCCATCCATGTGTACATCTGCTTCTATGGTGAATTTTTCTTTTCGCGACTGTTCTATGGCCGTGGCGCACTCAAAGTGACTTTCCTGCTCGTTTTCGATCACTGACTTCAGCGTTCGGGCTTCAGCTTCCATGTCTGTGTTAAAGCGCAATAAATGTATACCGCGTGCTGCGCGTGTTCGGTTGCCAGGCCTGCTCCTTCGGCTCAATTCCTATGTTCGGGGAATGACAAACGACGTGTGATGTCATTCAAATAAATTAAATGGCGTTACCGGCAACAACGTTTGATTAAATCCGCATTTTTAGCAGCTGCTGTGCAAGCGCGTCGTAAGTTCTTTAAATTGAAACACGAAATAAACAGGGTGAGTCTAAAGGAGATGCACGACGGGGATACGAAATATTGGTAGGTTTTCCGGAGTGATTTTCTTTTTTTTTTTTGCAACATATTTTAATCCTTACGCTAATAAATCGACGTTTCTTCACTCGTTCACGGTGGTCTGAAAATATGCTGAACAGAATTAGTGTAACCATACCAACGTTGATAAATACAATGCTTTCGCATCGAAAGTCGTAAGAACATGTATTTGCAATAAAATACTGTAAATCAGTCTCAACGGTCGACTCCTGATAGGTCTTGGTGCGATCAGTGTACTAAAAAGACTCGAGTTCCTTATGCATTTGCCTAAGTTGACTCGAAGGCGAAAGCCATCTTTTTCTTGAGTCGGTGTATTGTTCCTTCGCCGCCCCCCCTCCGAATGCTTTCTGGACGTAACGTGGTTTTGCACTGAAGCTTTCTACCCATCACTTGGTTTTGCATCGCCTCCGAGATCGGCCCACCAATCACAGAGGCAATGCAAAGAAGCGACGATGTCATGTGATCACGTAATCATGTGACGTGACGTTATGAGGCCACAAATTTCGGCGGTCTGGGATGTCATGATGACGTCATCATGTGATGAATTTTCGCATCACTCGTGTTGACGCTGGCGACGGGGGATGCCGACGGTCAATTTTCGCATTTGATGAGGAATCTAAGGCCCTCACTTTAAAATATTCAATTTTGTTACAGCACGGTAAAGAATAGCAATAATCAGCCACAGGTGCCAAAAAGAATGGTGGGAAAGAGCTCTCTTTCTCTCCTTCTTCCTGGACACATTCGCCGATTTTTCCTACTGTTTACCAAGCTGTACTATCGGTGTCAAATGAAACGCGAACACTGCAGCGGATCCCGTTGCCCAAGTACTTGAAATATAGTGCGCGCCATTCTGTCATCACCATTGACAGGCTCGCACAGTCGATTAGGCAGCACAGCGCGATCGAAAACATGAATGTGGCTCACGAGCGTATCTATCTCTAACCATAAGTGTCGAACTGTACCACGCGCACCACTGCTGGCGTTTCATTCCGAGCGATCTTATTTGCATCCAGCTCGCCCAATCTATGCTAGTGGTCCGCAATAACCCGCTGGTCGATGAACTTATCGATTTCATTTTGTCGGCTGTCGTGTCTGCACAAGCCCACATGACTACAATTGGGAGTGGAGGGTGAATTTTCGTTCAACTCAGGTCTGTTTACACAACGCTGATTTTTGCGAATAAGCCCTCAAAATTGATCGCGCTGCAATTTCAAAGCAGCGTAGACTCTCTTTAACTCACTTGGCGGGGGGCGTTCGCGCTTTCACGTAAGCTATTTCAACGCCGTCCAGCCCAGTGAGTGACGCTACGAACTCGGGGGGCATGAACCTGACCGCGATGGCTGTGTGTATACCGAAGATATTGCCACGCGCTATTCTTATTTTCACTTTTGTTGTATTCGGTTTTCGCCCACAAAGACCGTCAGCAAAGCTCAGCTCAAACCGCGCCTTATTGTTCTAGAACCTTCGCGATTATTATAGGTCGTTTTGTTAAGATTGCGCGCAAGACGCGACCACTCGAGATTATTCCAGAGCGTGCGCGATGACCAGTGATAAGGCTAGAATGTTCGACGCGTGATGCATAAAAGCCGGCGCGCTCCAACGATGTTCAGTTGATCGACGGCCGACGCTCTGTTCGCCGCTATCAGTGCATACCGTGTGTATTGCTGTATTCTTACTTTCCGTTTCTCGGCCACAAGTTCGGCCCAAATAAACAGTTTCATCTTGGACACGTCGCCTGCTGCCTTCGTCGACGTCACGACCACGTGACAATATGTTAAATGTTAACGTTTCTTAAACTCCTGTAATGCTAGCAGTAATCTCAAGAAATATCATTTGAAGAAAATGCAGCTAGTAGTCGAGGAACACCGTGCGACGCGAGCGAACTATAATGAAAATGCTGCTGTTTTAGCCAGAGCGTAGCAGACGACAAAAGCCGAATCCCCGCCCTTGCGTCACCGGAGCGCCGTTCGCAGAGCCGCCATCGGTCGCACACGAGGCGAATACCATTTCAAATGCTTGCCGCTGCTTGCGTTTCGTTTGACGCCGATAGTACAGTTCACACTTTACGGGCTATCGACGTGGGTCGTGGCCTGCATCTAAGAAAGTTCGCTTAGTGCGAAAAAATTGAAAATTGTTCACATATGTGTAATCGATGTGTACAGTTGACGTTTACAGTTTACACTAGCCGCTGGCTCACATATCCTGTTTACAGCGTCAAGGCGATATTCAGGGAGGCTTATATACGGTTTATTAAAGCGAAAACCTTAATAAATCGAAAAATCATCTCGTGTTGACGTCGCCCTACGACGCCATCACGACGTCACAGTTTGCAAAAATCTGTGACGTCATCATGGCGTCACGTGACCTCACGTCAAATGGTGACGTCATCCAGTGGCATCGTGATTTGGTGAAAGGTGGGCCCGTCCCAGAGGCACTGCAAAAACCCGCGAGGCGTAGCAAGCTTGCCGTGCCTGCGATCCCAGAGGCAGTGCGAAACCACGTAAGGTGCCGAAGGCTTTCAGGGATGTGGGGCGGGGGGTCAGCGCAATCGATTTGAGACAAAAAGATGACTTTCTCCTTAGAGTCGCCTTGTAGGCGAATGCATAAGGGGTAGTATAAACTTTTAAATTGGCCTTTTATTGCAATAGCAATTGTATGGACACTCTCGGCTGATTTTTTGCCGTCATGTCCCGTATATGTATATGTATGTATGTATGTATGTATGTATGTATGTATGTATGTATGTATGTATGTATGTATGTATGTATGTATGTATGTATGTATGTATGTATGTATGCATGTATGTATGTATATATATATATATATATATATATATATGGGTCATTCCATATCAAGTGTACCAGGTCAATTTTTGACCATCTCCGATCCTGCTGAAAAAAATTGTCCAGGTATATGTGAATGTCACAAGTAGTTATTGAGGCGTTATTTTTCGCAAAAAAATTTAATGTTGCCTAGAGGGCGCTTCGAACTTTGGGCACCCAAGTGAAACTGTGTCGCGCTAAATAATTTGTATAAAATTACTGTTCTGAGGAATTACTACGAAACAATTTTTTCCATAATCTCAAGGCGCTGATCTTTCATGACAATGATAGTTTATTCATTTTAGTCCTCACTTTCTTTATTTTTGGCCTTGGCGAAAAATTGCAATATGCGGCATGTTTAGCGTATTTTATAAAAAGTGCAGATTTTTTCGCGAGTAATATGTTCACATTATGTGTTTCATGGGTTCCTATAATATATGATGAAAATACTTCGGGAGCGTATGAAGCAAAAATATTGCCACAATATTGTGACAAAGTTGAAAAAAATGCGATTTTGACTCATATTGAGGCTTCATTTTCTCAATGTAGCGGTCCAAGTAAAAATATGGCTTATATATTGTTTCATAGTATGATTTATTGGCAAGACATACACAAAGTTTCAAAAAAGTAGTTTTTGTTTTAAGGGAGAAAAAAATTTTCCAGCTGAACAACTACAAGGTTGTAGAAAGTTTGCCTTTGCCTCGCCTTCACTGCATAGCAGGTCAGCGCAAGATTCTAGCGGGGACTTTTCGGCGGCGAATAATGCAAGTCATACAACAGCTTGTCACTTGGTTTGGTAATACTGCTGTACAGAACGCCAAAAGGGGCAATAGTGCTAATTTTATGGAACGGTATCTTCCCCCCTTGGACCATCATAGGGCAGGTTATACTCAACCGCTTCATATAGTCCCAAGGGGCAGAATTATAATGTAGTCGATGGCCTGCAATACAGCATTGGGGCGTTGTGTTTGACTTCTTATAATTAATGCACCTGGTCTTAATAATAATTAACGACATAATTAAGGTATAGTTTACTTAAGATATTTTTATGATGTAACAGGTATAGGCCGATGCGTGATTGCTTATCAGTGGTTTGCATCATGAAATGATGTATGCTAGGTGTACGCGTTAGAAATGATTCAACGTCGTGCCCATAAATGACACTTCAGTCACCATTTCCGGAGGGATTTGAACATTTTCATCACCCTATTTCTTAATTGTCCGAAGGTGCTGAAAATGTTCTACTTAAAAGCCCGTCCGGTAATTGTGAGGGGGTTTTAACATATTCAGCACCCTAGGATCTTTAAGAAAAAGGTCGATGAAAGTTTTAAGTAGCTACTGGAAATGGCGCATTAAGTGTCATATATAAGCACGATATCGAATCATCTCCACCGCGTACACCTAGGATACATCATTTCATCGTGCAAACCAGTGATAAGCGATCACGCATCGGCCTATACCTGATACATCATGAAAAACATCTTAAGTAAACTATACCTTAATTATGTCATTAATTATTATTAAAACCATGTGCATTAATTATCAGAAGCCAAACACAACGCCCCAATACTGTATTGCAGGCCATTGACTGCATTATAATTCTGCCCCTTGAGACTATGAAGCGGTTGAGTATAACCTGCCCTATCCCTTTCCTGCCCGAGAAAAATATAACAGAAAAATTGCTAACTTGCTCAAACATTTTTTATGTTTGCTCTATTGTAATTAGGTTTTCAAAGGTTAAACTGTTAGAATTGGAGTTTTTCCCCGAGAAAACAGACCCGCACATATGTGCGGGCTGGGCTTTCATTCACGTGATTCACTGCAGCGAGGAATACACTCATAACGGCTAAGACAAAGCAAAAAATTTGTGGTCAGCGCTGCGAATGCAACATTTTAGAGTATTGTGTGTCACTTGTGAGGCACAGGTATAACTTGCACTGCATACAACGCGTCCTTGAACAAGACGCTACACTTGACAGCCTGCAGTAATGTGCAGATGTCAAGCTGTATACTGATCACCAGTGGTACGTATAGCTGAGTCTAATCGCTTGGCTAGGCCGGGCGCCTTTTACAGTCCAGTAAAGTTGTCTAAGAATTGATCTTCTGACACATTTTTCTTTCCGCTTTCAATTCTTGGGCGCCTGGTGACGAGCAAAGTTCCTCAGAGATCGGATGCAACCCTTGATCAGGACCATACCTAAAGCAGCTTGATCTTTTGCACACTTACTTGCAAAGTTGTTCTATGTCTACAACTAGGGCACACTGGCGTTTAGTCAGCAGTAACTTCAAAGGTCGTTGCATTAAATTAGTGTGAGAAAGTCGGCAAAAGAGTCTTGACAACAACAAGAACGTCGGTTGTCTCATCACTTCCAAGCAGGTGAGGCTTTGCAGCCGAATGTGTCTTCTTCCAAAAGACATAAATTTCACTGAATCTGGCAGGATAGGGTGAGTAGTCACCTGACCCAGTTATTACGGAGGCGACTGCTCAAAAACTCGCCTTCCATACTCTAGTTTTCATCACTAAGTTGGCTCGAACCACGAATATTAATCTTTGTCAATCCGTCAACGTGGTCCCTACCCAATTCTGACGCAAGACATCAGGAGGCTCAATATCTCTTCTGTGTCTTCTTCATTCTCTGATTTGAAAATCTTGGCATGTGAAAAAAAGAAAATTCAGAGCCCACAGAAGGTTGTTCCCTAAGTTAGATAATTTTAGCAATTTTAACCCTCAATGTTATTTATTATCCTTAGAATTTCACTGGCGATACTGATTCTCTATATGATAGGCAATGTAAAATCTAATCCTTTGAAATATAATGCACGTTGTCACAACACATTCACAAAATTAATATTTTCTGCGTAAATGGTGATCACAATTCATGCACATCACTTCGCGTCGCTAACTTCAGTTATAAGAAAACATCAGGAAACACCAACCAAAGAAGTGCCAATAAGATGCCAAGAAAGCTATTCGCAATAAAAAAAAAAAAAAAAAAAAAAAAAAAAAAAAAAAAAAAAAAAAAAACAGAATACGCAGGTGCAGCCACGCGTGAAAGAGCCAACCTGTGCCGCTCTGCCGTGCACTTGACAACGACTAAAGCCCAGCCCGCACAAACGTGCGGGTGACTTTTTCACGCGTGAGTACACAGCGTGTGTGGTAAGAACGCGCAAATTTTTTAGCGAGGCATGTTTTCCTAAGTCTTAATATTCCTTTCATATACATACACTCCCGAAAAAAAATTTATAACAAGAAGGAACGTTGATTTACACGTCTGAGGTAGCCGCTGTCGGCGCACGTGCTCAGACAGCATTTTTCGTGGAAGATTACTCGCACTCTGGTGTCGAAATTACTGAACTACTGAAACAGATATATTCCCGTAAACTTTGACTTCAGCGGCACGGAGCTATGAAGCCGAAACTGAAACAGGTGGCATTTAGTGAGCGTCTTTATTGACCCACACGTTTGTGCGGGTCAGGCCGTAAAGGGGCTATATGGTCCAAGGGGGAAGATACCGTTCCATAAAATTAGCACTATTGCCCTTTTTGACGTTCTGTACATCAGTATTACCAATACAAGTGACAAGCTGTTGTATGACTTGCATTATTCGCCGCCGAAAAGCCCCCGCTAGAATCTTGCGATGACCTGCTATGCAGTGAAGGCGAGGCAAAGGCAATCTTTCTACTACTTTGTAGTTGTTCAGCTGGAAAATTTTTTTCTCCTTTAAAACAAAAACTAATCTTTTGAAACTTTCTGTATGTCTTGCCAACAAATCATACTATGCAACAATATATCAGCCATATTTTTACTTGGACTGCTACATTGAGAAAATGAAGCCTCAATATGAGTCAAAATGGCATTTTTTCTAACTTTGTCCCAATATTGTGGCAACGTTTTTGCTTCATACGCTCCCGAAGTATTTTCATCATTTATTATAGGAACCCATGAAACACATAATGTGAACATATTACTCTCGAAAAAATCTGCGCTTTTTATAAAATGCGCTAAACATGCAGCATATTGCAATTTTTCACCGAAACCAAAAATAAAGAAAGTGAGGACTAAAATGAATAAACTATCATTGCCATGAAAGATCAGCGCCTTAAGATTATGGAAAAAAATGTTTCGTAGTAATTCCTCAGAACAGTAATTTTATAGAAATTATTTAGCGCGACACAGTTTCACTTGGGTGCCCAAAGTTCGAAGCGCCTTCTAGGCAACACAAAATTTTTTTTGCGAAAAATAACGCCTCAATACTTTTTATCACACTCACATATACCTGGACAATTTTTTTCAGCGGGATCGGAGATGGTCGAAAATTGACCTGGTACACTTGATATGGAATGACCCATATATATATATATATATATATATATATATATATATATATATATATATATATATATATATATATATATATATATAGGGGTGTCCCTCATGCAGCCACTGCGACCTTTGGTTTTACGAGCGCGGTCGTCGCTGGCGGATGCGTTATCTCGCAATCTCAGCAGCTGACAGCGGGTGACGAACAGTGTCCCTGGAGCGGCCGTATGCTCTTAAAGAACCATTTCGTAGAGTTTCGTGAGATCGGATCCAAAACAGTTAGCTGCCAGTCTCACTTCGATTAACATTAGAATTTGTTGCTATCGCATTCACTGCTTCACCCTCGCGGTGAAACTGTGACGTTTTTGTATCTCTCTTCAAAGTGAGTACTGCAATACTCATGCATGGTACTGATTTTTTCAATTTCAAACAGTGCAAGAACGGACTGGCGATAGCTAGTGATGTAAAATGAAAGGATCCCTATCTTGCAGGAAATTACGACGCGGTAAATCACGACAACAGTCTGAAGATGCTAATAGAGCTAACACCAAATATGACGACGATTGCACCGTAATGCAAGTGAAAAACTGGCTTTCCAGTGCAGAGGTTTTGGGTAGCTATTGGCGGCATATCCGTTTTTGCAAACAGCGCGAAAAAGCAGTTTTGTTTGCACTATAGGACACACAATGCTGACGTGAATCGTTGTGCCTTGACTGTTGCTATATTTGCTGGTCGTAAGTCTGACCCCGTAGAGCTAATTGTTTTACAGGTTTTGACAGGTCTATTAATTCTTCACAACGAGTAGAGCGTGACATACATAAAAAATTACGGCAGCTTCGCACTAGTGGTGCCAAGCCTGAAGGAAGTGCGGAGCTGGACAGCCTTCTTTGTTTCTCTTCGGTTTTCTCTTTCTTTCCTCCTCTCTTTCTTTCTTGTTCTCTTCCAGATTTTTGTTTTTGTTTTTTCCTCTTTATTTCTATTTATTTTTATTTTTCTTCCTACTTTTTCCTTTCTGTTTCTTGCTTGCTTCCTCTTTAATTCTAGTTTTATACGTGGTTTTGACTGCGTTAGGCCAAGACGACAGCCGGGGCCCCTAAAGTGCTCCGCACCTAAAAAAGTAAAAGACGCTTGTTGCTACACATAATGCAACTAGTATGCGCCGAGTATGTTCAAGCCCGTAATATTGCTTTGTATGCATACTGAACAAATCATAGACGTTCGAACCTATGGCAAGGGTGGCGGGCAAGTGCTCTTTGCATATCGGTGCCACTGCTAAAGGTAGCGGTTGCAGTTGCTAAATTGAAGGCACGATCAACAAGACACGTCTTCTCGATAGCAAGGAGTATCCAATAAGAAGCATCACGTTGACATGCGCGCATACAAGAAGTTTTATATATACATTTGAGCTATATATTCTCTGACCTAATGCTATGTGGGCGTTACTTTTGAAAAGTGGGCCGTACTGTACACTTTTGACATTATATGCGCATACTGGAAACAAACCTTTAACTTATACGAATATTTCGGTCACTTACATCGACTGTAATGGAATATCTGTACGTCTCCGATGAAATAGTCTTACCGATGCACAGCGCTGCTCCTGTCGAAAAGTCGCACCTCTTTCCAAGTTTGTCGCATGCTCTTGTCTCCTCTTTGTTGCACTTGGTTCGATTTTTGCCTGTCACGTGAGTGAAGAACAATGATGTAAAATTAAAGGAATCACACATAAAAAAGCAAGTGGAACAGCTTCACTGACTTAACGTTGCGGAAGCTCGTTAAAGAGCGGAGCCGGCGGCGTCACATTGGTAGGCATTCTCTGCATCGGTACCAACGAGTCCATACACATTTTCCTCCTTGATTTCCTACTTCATGAATTCCTAAATTCATCAGGGTGACGCCTTACGTCATCGCCGTCTCTGCTGGAGTCCGCGAGCCGACTTTAATCGTATGTACTGTCATGACAAAAAAAAAAAAACATTCACTGCCGAATAAGATACTCCCTAACGCGAATTTTGAGCGCAGCTTCGTGTTGGGGCAACGCCAACTGTGTTTGAAGTTTTGGATATCCGCAGTTGTAGCAGTGTATCATTCTTTACGTATTGCCGCAGAAACTCGAGTGCTACGCACGCCACCCTGTGCATTTCTGGCGTCGAGAACTAAGCGAAACGCCAACAGCCCCGTTAGTACAAGCGAAGCCAGCCGCAGTGCACGTGCCAGCCCTGCATGCGCACGAGCTCCGACCGAGGGGCCAGCGCGCGTGACGGAGGCAGAATGCGAGGTCAGAGGCCAGTGGCTCGTGATATCGACAGACTCCGCGTTCTCTCTCTTTCGTCCTCGTTCGCTCTGTAGGTTACATCGACGACGTCGCTCAACGCAGGAGCGGGCGTCTATGAGCTGCGCTCCAAGCTAAGCTGAATGCCCCCCTTTGCGGGGGCTTAGAGACAGGAGCGATCGGAGGGCTGCTCTGCGCAGCTCGCGACCGGAAGACCAATTCAGGATCGTACGCTGGACCATAGGGGTCGCCGGAGCACCAGGACTTTCGGCCACCTAGAGCGGCCTGAGAGGCCATCGTCCTCCCCTTCACGGCGTCCTCCCTTTCATGGCGTCAGTAAAGTTGTTTCCTCCTCCTTCCCCTCCTCCGGCTCGCCCAATCAAATGTCTTCAAAGAAGTCTTTCTTTCTTTCTTTCTTTCTTTCTTTCTTTCTTTCTTTCTTTCTTTCTTTCTTTCTTTCTTTCTTTCTTTCTTTCTTTCTTTCTTTCTTTCTTTCTTTCTTTCTTTCTTTCTTTCTTTCTTTCTTTCTTTCTTTCTTTCTTTCTTTCTTTCTTTCTTTGTCCCCGTTGCAAATGCGCTTTTGCCCGCGGGCATCTCCACTATTAGTGGACCAGTGGTGAGTGTGGCATACTCGCTAGGAACGGCGAACGCTCCCCGGAGTATAACGTCGACCTTTAACAGCTCCGCTGTTAAAATGGCACACGTAAAAAAAGCGCCATGCGGACGGAGCCGCATATTGCTGTGGCGTTCAACTCAAAGGCGAAGGTTAAGCGTCCTCTAATTTTCGTAGCAAAAAGGTACGCGTCACTGAAGCCGCCATGTTGGTGCACCGCATGGTGGGACGCAAGGTTTGTGGCGTCGCGTAATAATGTTATCAATACATCACTTGCAAGTTCTTTACCTCTTGACACGCAGAGGCAAATAGAATTCTGGCCGCGTGGTGATGCCTCCTTAGCGTCATCAAAACCGCCATGTTGGTGAACCGGTATGTTAAGAATCTGCGCCCATGACATCACGTGCAAGCTATCTTGTGCAACGGCAGTGGAACCTTTCCCTTTCATTCAAGTTTTAGCTGTGGTATGACGTCACATGGGACGTTTCTACTTAGGTCACGTGACTCTTCTGCACATAACGGTTACCAGAAGTTCAGCTGCTGCGCTCTTTAGTGTACGGAAGCGGGCAGGCGATGATGACGACGATGCTAAAGGACTTGCCTATTGTGCAGAGTGCAGCGTCGTCGACCAACTGGCAGCTCAGTTTCAACTTTTTTGCACGCTTCCTCCTCTTTCTTGTTGCATTTCGTGCGTTTCTTGCCTGTGAAGAGAAGTAAAACGAATATTAATCATTTATTTAATTGAACATTATCCACTTATGCGGGTTTAGCTGCATTGTCTGTTTTGTTCGTATGAAACCCAACAAAGCAAAATAAGAATTTTCGACTGACTAACGAGGCATTGACAGCGATAACAAGGTTTAGCGGTGACGTAGCATAAGGACTCAGTACAATTAATCACAAGAGCTCGAACTACCTATGACAGAAAATGACATATCAGTGCACTGCAGGGCGGACTAAAATGAAACTTTTGCATTTCAATCTGATTCATGTAAAATACACCTTTCTATACAAATACAAGTTCCGTTTTCGCCAAGCTGTGCTCCACGACAGCCCTTTGCTCCGCTGCGTTGTAGCGCCGGCTGTTGGGCAATGCTGGAATGCGAATGCTACATCGAAAGGTCGTTCTCGGAGGCAGGCGGTTTGAATTCAACTAACGACATGGGACCTCAAAAAGCGTGATTTTCTTACAAGCTAAGTATTTGCTTGGCTCAATACAGGCATTACAAGGTTCTGGAACGCTATTTCAGCAATCCACGTCGACTTAACATTTGCCTTTAGTGTCCTTATAATGAGCTGCCGCAGATGGTATTTTAGGGGCGAAGCCTTGTCTTCCGTTGTGGTCGCAGTGTAGAACCGTTCCTATAGTCGAAACATATGTGAGACAAAAAAAAAAAAAAGAGGTTTTACAATAGACTTCAACGTAGACATAGGCTAATTATAAGGTAAGAGATCGCCGTTCCCGGTGAAAATAACCTATCGAGAAGAAGAGTATTCATGAGTTGATCTCTACTATAATGTGACTGGATGTTGAGGCTTCTCAAGGAAACCTGTAACACAAAGGAACACGTCAAGGACTGTATGTCCCAACAAATTACCCATATTATAATGGTATCTTGCCATCGGTAAGATGGAGGGTTCTTGGATTCACTTTCGAGGCATATCCTCCACTCCAGCAATTTTCTAAAACCTCCTTGAATTGCCTAAGACGACTGGCAGGCGAAATAAATTTACCTTTCTATATACACTTTATGTGACTCAACTTACATTATATGGGGCGACGCTCGGGTAACGTACGGTTACTCACCGATACGATACCCAGAGCTTCGCCCACTCGTCATGATTCGCTTCGTGGAGATGCGTGGATCTTTTGCAGCTCATTTAACGGCCTAGTATCGTTGACAGTGGCGGATAATTGGACACGAAGATAGTGAGACTTTAAAAAGGATACGCACACACGTCTGGTCGTCCATAAGGAATGCATTTTCTCGCTTCCGAAAGTGCTTGCAGAACCAACACTGTGGTAAAACCCGTCGTTCTCGAGTCATCTGACATATATTACAGCAATTACACAATGCACAATACAGAGTTGTATAATGCTGCCTGCTGCGCATACGGCTGCAGACACTACAATACGGCAACCCTGCACACGTACTGGTGTGATGGCTATTCCTGTAAACTTTAGTTGGGAAAAATCGCTGTCCACGCAGTGTTGCGTAGAAGAAAGTGGCGAAGTCTAATAGCAGGGAATACTGTCCTGAACCCTTTCTCTACCGAAGACAAACTGGGCTCGTTCACCATGAAACAAGCATTTGGGGGCGCTGCACTTAAGCTACCCCGATTCATTTCATGTTCTCTTTGGATTCAACAGATATCACAGTGAGAAGAATTAAAAGCACACTCAAGCCTTGCATCTTGGCCAAGAAGGGTCTTGATCCTTGTAAACGGAATTAGAATATGGCGCCCTGCTCTCTACGCGGGCGGTGCGCGCGTGCCGGAACAAATGCCCTTGTGTGCCAAAGTTTCGTGAAATGAAGAATTTCGGTTATCCTGTTGTGCCGCACCTACTACACGAAGCAGCATAGTTTCTCTAAATCATCGGATTCGGACGACGTATCGGCAGTGGACGCCCTTAGATGTAAGCGAACCCTCACCGGCGCGTCCAAAGTTTGTTTTCACGGATTCACGTCCATGTGCTTTATTTCTTAAAATTTAGAGACATTTTCTGCAGCGAAAACTGGAGAAATTAGGGCACTTTGGGTGCTGGAGTGCAGTGAAGCCCATCCTCTGCACACTTTCGAATATCTTTTCTTTTTTTTTTCGTGTATTCTGCGACTAAGGGCCTTCGAGTAATGTTTTGCATGTTTCAAGATACCTAG
>JALIZH010021094.1:0-51861 GCA_030522465.1 Rhipicephalus appendiculatus
CGGGTACATAAACAGCGCTGTCGCAGTTTTGACCAATGAGTGGCGAGAATGTTTCGTCCGGGTCACGTGGTCCGGATGCGGCGCGGCTCCACTATAGGAACCGAAGATGACGTAGTTCCGGTTTAGTTCGCTTCTACGCCCACACATTCGGCGAGCTTGCGTGGATGGAGCGAGACAAACTGTTTTTTTCGAATGTGCTAAGGCTCCTGCTGTAACAAGCGCTCAAAAAAATACGACATCGTCGACAATAACGTCGGTCTTTGTTATACAAAAGTTTTACCGAATTGTAAAACCACTTCGACTTCACTTTAATTCGAATTTTGAGAGAGCAACGCTGATGGATTACGATAACACGTTTTATGATCTTCAGCTCAAAAATGCGTGTCGATGGTGATCATGATCATGACTATAACGTCATCATTATCATGTTAATAATCGTTATCAGTGTCAAGTTACGGTAATAAGGGCAAGCTACGGTGAGACCGTACGAAAATATGGTCTCCTCCTTTCGCGCTTTCGGCTTTTGCCGCTCCTAGTGCCACTGACGGTAGGCTAACACTACAAATGTTTTTTTTTTTTGTTTAAGTTACGATGGGTGGGGTGGTCATGCCTCATTGCGGCCTCTCAGCCTACGCATTGTTAACGAGGAAACTGTCGTTCGGTGGACGCACTGTCACTGCGACTGCGAGCGGCTGTAGCACAACGAGCGAGAAAAGAGGAGTGACACTGTGCAGGCGCTGCACTGTTATACCGTACGGTACGTATTTCCGTGCCGTATTTCCGTAACTTGCTAAAAAAATTCTATTGGCGTCTCCTTCGAAACGGGGCTGCCACAAAAAGGCACTTATCCCGTTTTTTTTTTTTTTTTTTTTTTTTTTTTTTTTAATATACCGGTGGTTACCGCATATTTAGCAGTCTTTTAAGCTTTTAAACTTAACACTTAAGCTTTTAAACTTAAAAAATACGTTTCAAGCTTAAAAGCTCGAGCTTAAAAACTTAAAAAAGTAGTTAGTCGAGGTGCAAGTAATATTCACATTCAAAAGCTTGAAGTGTTGCTTCGCGGCAGCGCGGGTTTTCCCTGCATAGGTAGTTTCACGGCATAGCACTGTCGTGCTGTAGTGAAACCATCATTTCAAGGGGGTCACATGCGGTCAAATATACGTCTGCTCGTTCATTTCGAGTACAAAGAAATTTTTAAAGTTAAGTTCGCGTCGAATCGAATTCGAATACTGTACAGTACAGTACTCGAGCACTTCGAATATTCGTGCAAATATTATACATATAATATTTGCACGAATATTCGAAGTGCTCGAGTATTCGCCCATGACTACTACCACAATGCATCGGTAGATGGCGGTATGGGATAGGGCATACTAGAGTTCCTGTATATGCTACCTTTAGGTAGCAGAGTTGCGCATCTGTCTTCCAAACGCCGCTAGCAACCATGCCGTGCGGAGAAGCTGACGCACAGGCTGCGCCCGGAAAACATGGCTGCGCCGCCGAAAGCGGCTGCCGTCCACCTAGAATCTATCAAGTCACCGTCGTGCGTTCTGTAACCCGTTAGCTACGAACTGGTGCTTTGATTTGCTTTAGATTCATGTCCTTAAGCTTCGACAGCAAAGTATTTACGTCGATTCAGCACCGTTTTCGAAAACCATACTGAAATAATCGATGCTGTAAGCATAGCGAGTGGCGATATGGGCGCTCCCGGAATCTCGAAGGACATGTATTACGCGTTTGTCAGTTGTTTTTTATCTTCCATAGCTGGCGCCACTTGACTTGGCGGCGGCGGCACTACGCTACGCCTTTGCGTTATCGGATAGACTAAAAAACGGTTTCGTACTCTCGTGGCACAGTCCCGAGAGCAGGTGTTTCTTCTTTCATCGCCGGTCGTTGGCACGCCAGGCATGTCGACTGGCGATCGCCGACACGCTTCGTCGATCGGCGGTAGGCTTAAGCAAGTCGCCTGCAAAAACAAAGTGCGGCTTCGCCACATAGCTATGGTTGCTAGCCAGGCCAGATGGCGGACCTATGCGCAACTCTGCTCCCGTAGGGAGCATATACAGGAACTCTGGGGCATACTAGAGTTACTGTATATGCTACCTTTAGGTAGCAGAGTTGCGCATAGGTCCGCCATTATGTTCAACGGCTGTGCAGTGAAGCCGCTCGTCGCGCGCGCAGGAGACAAATACGGCGCGATGTTCCGGTGCGGGCGACTTGCCGCAGAATTATTCGCACGCGCTGAGCAAGGTTCCGCTTTTACAGCGAAGCTGTATATTGCTACAGGTTCTAACGGATCGCGTCCGCGAACAAAACGACGCGAAGAACAACAGTTTTGCAGCGCTCGGCCAATCCCGGGTGCAGTGCAGGGCGTGTAGCAGTGGCTCATACGCACAACCAAAAATGAATGAAGTGAAACAAGTGAGAATTAAAGTGAATCAAAGCACATGAAGTGTACTAAAGGTGACGGAGTCAATGAAATTTGAATTAGGCGATTGAAAAGTTAGTTCACAGGTGCCATAAGTGAATCGTGCGGGTATCGCGTCCACAGAGAATTTTACAGCGGTGGGCCGATTCCACCATCACAGCTTTCAGATGCATGCTACGATCGATCAGCTCAAAAGTTCGCTTTTCTGCGCAGTACTTTGCAACGAAAAGCGGCGCGATCACTTTCAGGATGCACACGAGCTTTTCTCCCTGGACGTAAGGCGAGAAATATTTTTCTTGAAGGGCGTTTGAAGGAAACTTCACGCACGTATTGTCGACAATAAGAATGCATTTTAGCCGCCGATGCCAGCTGATCAGCGGCCGTGGACAAAATATTGCGCGTGCGGTTACGCTGGCGACCACTGGCAAAAGTGTCATTTGTCGTTAACCATCATTCACCACTGCTTCACTGTTCGAAAAAGTGGCGCAGAAAAGTAGCTTCAAACTCATTTCAAATTAAATGTCCACGTGAACCGCGCATTCCCATTTCCTGTGCGGTTTGTGCAGTTAGGTGCACTACACCCAGTCATGTGTAGCGCACAACTGTCAATACGACGTACTTTCGAACACTTCGATAAGGTATGGAGCCGATAAACAAAGCACACACTCGACGAACGAACGCACGCTGAAACGCTCGACGACCGCTAATGGCAATCACGATGGAACTGACGGAAACTAGTCAGCGCGGGCAGAGGACGCGCGGGCGCCGCGCCGTCGGCCACGTAAAGTTGGCTTTGCCGCGCGAAATTGAACATTTGACGTCATTTTGCACCACGTGATGGCACTCGACGAATAGCGGCGCGAGCGGCGCAAGGAAAAGTTATGCACAACTCTGCTACCTAATAAAGGCAGCATATACAGTAACTCTAGGGCATACTAAGGCGTACTAGAGCTTCTGTATATGGCTCCTTTAGGAGCCATATACAATAATTATAGTGCGTTCGTACAACGCCCTATCACATACCCTCCATGCGCCTTGGCTGGCGGTTTGGTAGCAGGCTACATCTTGACATCAAAATGAATGTATGTATGTATGCATATATATATATATATATATATATATATATATATATATATATATATATATATATATATATATATATATATATATATATATATATATATATATAAAACTGGCACGCACATGTTCCTACTTCATTTACCATGTCATTCACAATTTCAGTGGACGAGTAAGTATTGATCCTTGAACTCATTTCTTATAAGTAATTTACGGAACACTACAGCGCAAAAAATACACGACGGACGAAAGGAACACAAACAACGACGACACGCGCTGAACTTTCAACAACCTTTATTGGAAAATGCACATGTATTTATACTGCCCGACGCACAGTTCACTTGCTGCACATGCGTAGAAAAGCCATCTCATCATCACTAAGTTGTATAGAAGCCACGCTAACACAACCCTCCCCCAGATCTGCAATGCGTTCTGCTTCGATAATTTCGCGGGTGATACGTGTATTGTTCTTCTTGATTATGGAAGTGTAGTTAAGGTCGGGTGAGCAATCCTGGCAGGTTGTACAATGACTAGCTAAGAGGCCCTCGAATTCCTTTCCGTTGCGCGCGTTTCTTATATTGTTTGCATGCTCCCTTAGCCTATCGTTGACGCATCTCCCAGTTTGGCCAACGTACACTTTTCCACACTTTAAGGGAATTTCATAAACCACCCCTTCTGCGCAATCAACAAAGGGCCGCCTGTGATTTGTGCCACAGACCTGCAGCGTCTTTGCCTCCGGGTCAGTCATTCTCTCCATGAGATGGCTTTTCTACGCATGTGCAGCAAGTGAACTGTGCGTCGGGCAGTATAAATACATGTGCATTTTCCAATAAAGGTTGTTGAAAGTTCAGCGCGTGTCGTCGTCGTTTGTGTTCCTTTCGTCCGTCGTGTATTTTTTGCGCTGTAGTGTTCCGTAAATATGTACCAACAAGCCCAACTCGCCACTCTTATAAGTAACGCTCAGGCCCGTATGCAGGAATTTTTTTTTTCTATGCAGGCCCGTAGCCAGAAATTTTTTTCGGGGGGGGGGGGGGGGGGGGCTGTTGAAAACCTTGAAAACCACCTATTTTCATTATTTATTCTCGGTGAAACACCCCCCCTCCGTCCGAATTTCGGGGGAAGGGGGGGGGGGGGGCCTAGCCCTCCCCCCCCCCCCCCTTGGATACGGGCCTGCATCTAAGGCTTTCGCCTTAGTAAGTGCCTCGGAAGAGCATGGGCTTTCGCCTGTGCTTTAGCGTTAGCTAAAGGGATTGTATTTTTTTTTTTGCAATGCAGCGAACAATGCATTTCAACAATTAATAAGGTGTTGAACAATACATGCTCTCTACATTACTAGCCCACACACTTTTCTTTATTTCTTTTCTTTTTGTCAAAATTGTCCCCGATTTCCTTTCACTGAACCTTCCTTCACGCAGTGAGGCCAAGGACAACATCAGCAACATTTTTCTCATGCTCTTCACCATGGTAGGCGCCCTGTGCTTGCTCGCAATCTACGTCTTCGCCTGGCGAGGTGAGCGAGAGCACGGATATGTCCGTCACACTAGTCACGTGACTTCCTATAACGATCACCAGAGTCAAATCTGACGCTATTGGTCCGTAAGCGTGAAGCATCGCCGTTAAAAGACACTGAAGAGATAGAAAAACGATTTTTTCCCGTATAAGGAAATTACTCTCACAATACCAAAATCAACACGCTTGCCTAGAGACGACGCTCGCTAAGCGAGAAAACGCGCAAAAAGAAAATGCCAGTGGAGATGCCCCCTTGAAGTTCCCGCACCAATTACCGTTACGTCACAGATTTTGACGGCGTCCTCTAGGGCCTTCGCAGCACCTGATCAGTAAAGATGAAGTACCTTGTCCAATGAGGGGGGGGGCCAGAGACTTTGCATACCAGGTTTCAGAAAATTTTGTCGGGCCAATGTCGCCAAAATACGACAAATACACTTTGAAATCGGTGATGTCGCGCACGGAGATTTCGCCGCGAAATTTAAAGACCGACACATTCACCTTCATTTTTGCCTCTATTAATAAATCTATGATGGTGAAATTCACATAAGTCATTATAGTTCTAATAGTACATTTCATCAATCTAAACCAATTCATTGTTTCGTTTTAGTGTCCCTTGAAAGCCAGCGTGGCAATAGTGGGAAGGGGGTGCCGATCCGGGCCCGTATTCACAGAAACAACTTACGCTAATAATTTTCGTTAAAAAAAAATTTGTCAATCCTGATGCTAGAGAGGTTATAAGCGATTATCGTTGGCCACCTGGAAACAGCCCTTACGAAAGAGAAGTTTTGCAAATTCAAGATCGTTGAGATCAGACTCGTCCTCGCATTCGCCATCTTCTCGACTCTGATTAGCCCAGACGGCTGCTGAGGCGTGTCGGATTGGTTAAAAAAAAACTGAATCACAGCAACCAGCACAATGTTGCGTTTGCCACGCCCCTCCTGCCATCTCTCACTTTTAGCACGTGACTAACTACTGGCACTTTACTTCCGGGTCATGCCTAATTTCCGGTCAGCCACATGACTCCTAGCACACATTTCAGGCCTTCGGTTCACTCCCGGTTTGTACTCCCTGTCTTCAGTATGTCTCCTTGACAACTTCTGGACCTGTTATTGCTCTGTTTCGTGCGGCTAGGAGCCGCTTGTCCCTCTAAGAAGGTTGTAAGGTGCTGGGAACCCCGCACCTATTTAATAGGCTAGAGTCTCGTTCGTTATCGGAATTAACCACTGGCTGACCGCTAATGTTTTTAAAGGACACTTTTTCGGCACAGTCGGAAAACGCTGCCGAAAGGTAGTCGGGGCTCCTGAGAACATACGAGCCAAACGTTAGAGCGTAGCACGCGGCCTGGCATTTAGAATTAATCCTGAAGATCAGTTAGAAACCGCTCGCTCTTCTCTCGACAAATTATGTCATAAACTCAACCGGCCGCGCCATACACACAAAGTTCGCGGCCATTGGCTGATTTGAGCACCGTGTGCTGCATGGTTAGCGTGGCCGCCACAAGATGCCACCACGTGCCAACGCTTTCACTCGTGATCACACTGACAGTAAGGCCCGCGTTAGAAGAAAAGAAGAAGAAAAATGCTCAAGGTCATCACGCGCTGACGAACGGTCGTAGCTTCCCGCCCTCTTGTCATCCCCTCCCCCCCCCCCCCCCCCCGGTGAAGAAGATTTCCGCGTAAAGAGAGTAAAAGCGCTGAAAGCGTGAAGGAAATCCTTGTAACTCCACTCGTACTTGACGGATTCTACAAAATTTTGAAGGCAGTTGATACGTAAGGCAATAAACTCCTTTAATGAACCCATCTGATTATTACACGAAAAATTGTTTGCTGCACCCTTTCAAGGCTGATTGCTAGCAATTGTTAATGTTGGCTAGTGTTGGCGAAGTGATGGTTAGACTTGGCTAATGAAGGCTGGAGACAATCCGGAAGTGGACAAGGAAGTGGAAGTGGACAAGGGCCACTTCCCTCGTTATTTCCTTGCGCAAAAACAGCCATACTTTTGTGGTTTGTACTTGAACATGAACCGACTAGCCCAGCAAAGAGTACTTCTAGACAACACTGCCTTCATTCCTTCTCAATCACATGTCGCTCTAGAATACGCATTGGTAACACGCTTGAGTTTGTTGTACCTGAATTTTCATTCAGCTCGAAAACGTGAGCTTGAAAGACGCACCCGTAACGTCATCCGCCACATTGGACTCTCCAGATGAGGACCAGAAGATGGAGACGCTGGGCGATTTGGACGCTCTTCAAGCCGGACGCCATCTTTTCAGGGGGCAGCCGCCCACAGAGAAAGAGGAGCACGTGATACCTCATAAGATGGCGGAGCCCTGCGAACGTCGTGAGTGCCGAGCGTGCTCATTTTGTAAAAACTCACAAGGTCTCTTATGCGTTCACCTAAGACGAAAGCAGTGTTGTACGGAACGGCGTTCCAAGGAACGACGTTCCAGGAACTAGTTCCTTTTGGCAGGAACGAAGGAACGCCAGCGTTCCATTCAGGATCGGTGGAATTGTAACGGTAACTCGTTACGTTTAAGCAGGAACGGTAGAGGGAACGGCGTTCCTTCTGTAAACGTTCCACGGTATTCAACAGGCGCAGGCACGCAGCACATCACGCAGAACAGGGCGGATGGGCGACCGTGCGAGGCGCGAAAATATAGCGCTCGCCTATCACGTGACTATGATGCATCCTGATTTTTACTTGAAGGCGCCCGCCGGGAGCGCAGGGAAGCGAAAGATGCCGAGACTGACCACGTGCGGGAGGAACAGTTGATTTTTTACAGCATAGATGCTATGCTCGAGGTTTCCATCTGTCGTAGAAAGAAAATTATCATAATAAACCGGCACGCACTCTCTTCGTCATCGCCGTCCTCTTCTGCTTCTCTCCCAAAACACGGGCGCTGATTTGTCCGGCGCGGGATGCAATGACTCTGATGGGGCGGCAGAATGAGTACAGAGAGAGCGGAAGGAAGGGATATAGAGAAAAAGGTAAATTCTTCGCTACAAAATGTTTTCGTCGAGGCGAGATTCGACACCGCCTATCCACGATCTGAAGGCGAGAGTCGTAACCACTTGGCTATCTACATACATTCAAAGAACTTTATTCGAGTCCTGAGGGACAAGACAAAAGAGGCCAAGAGACCTCCCCAATCAAGTCGGTGGCTCCACCCATGTCGGAACCGGGAGATGATGACTTGGCTATCTAGTTTTTATTTTTTCTTTCGTGGTATACATTCAACACAGGCATGGCACTTTTAAGCAATTCAATACAGACAGAGAACTATAATACGTTCACTTTGCTCGTATCGCGACCAAACGACGAACGCACAGTGCTGAAGAATTCGCATTCATCTCTAGAGGGAATACATCAAATAACTGCCATTTCCCATTATACACTAGAACGGTGGTAAGGATAAACACATCACCAATGGAATATAACATTCTGGCTGACTTTCCATTTGGTCGTATATATCTCTTAGCTAAGTGACCATATACTAATGAAGTAGGATGTTGAGGAAATGATTGGCTATGCGTCTTTCTGCAACATGCGCGCACGCTAGAAGTGTATAGGTGGTGGTTGTGGTTCGAAGAAGGAAAAAGGCGCCTAATTTCTGCAGCCCGGTCGGGAGCACGGCGCAGCGCCTGAAGTGTATAGCATAGCCTTGTATAGTGCAGTATATCAATGGGGTGGGAAGGAGAAGTGATGGTGAGGAGGAGGGAAAGGAGGAGGGTAAAACGAGTATAGAGAGATAGAGAAAAAGGAAAAAAAATCATAGAAGGCGAGCGAACGCACACAGAGACCCAGAGAGAGAGAGAGAGAGCGAATAATATATAAAGAAGAGAAAGAGAAAAACATAGAGAACGAAAGGCATGAAAGAAAGCAAATGATAGAAAGACAGAGGACCAAATATACAGAAATATGTTCGATGACTGCGAAGTGGGGACATTATTAAGGCGCAAGTGTGTATCCTGAATATTATTTTCGGCTCGCACTGAAATATTGAATGACCGCCCATTAAACGCCTAAGTATTGTCCCTTCCGATGCGATTTTCTGTGCAAGAAATTCACTTGAATACGTGAAGTGCAGTATCCTGACTGCGCCTTTGAAGATCAACGTTGAAAAATGCCACATGTGTTGGACTTAAAATAGACGAACACGAAAGTTGCAGTTACATGTATGTAGTAAGTCCGATGGTCTCGAAAAATTTGTTTAGGAGCGTTTATTTAGATTTCTTTACCTATGTATAACCTGTTGCCGGCAAAGTTAAATTCGCTGGATATATGTAGCTGGATGGAGCTTTAAATTGCTCATTTTATTTCGCCTCAGGATTATCCGACACTACATATTTATTAAAAACTCAGATGTAACGTTATTGTAACGACACGTTCCAATTTTGGAAATGTAAGTGTAACGAGTTCCTTTTACATTTGAGGAACTAGTAATGGGAACTCGTTCCGAAATTGGGTAGGAACGAGCTTACGTTCCTGTTTTAGAGGAGCGTGTACAACACTGGACGAAAGCCTTCTTCTAGATGCGAAGCAGCTCTGTGACTCACGTGTGTAACGCCGTACGTTACGTGCGTTACACACGTGAGTCAACGCGTTGCCCTCGCCGTAGGTGTTGGAGCGTTGCCAAGTAGGTCACGCCACAGCTGCGCGTTGACGTCACGCTCCCCTCGCCCGCTTCCCTCGCAGGTGCGCGCTGACGTCACTCTCCCTCACCCGCAGCATGCTCGCGGCAGCGCCCGCAGCTGCCGGCTGCTCCGCCCGCTCGCAACACCTCTGTCTGAACGTGTCACTTCTCTCTCGCTTCACCCTCTCAACCGCCCGCAACGCTCGACCGCACGTCGAGTGGAAACACTCTTTCGGCTCGTTTATCTGCGATGACGCCCGTTTCAACCGGGTCAACGCCGTGCGCACCGCTGCTGCTTCGCATCCCATCAGGGTTACCTTCGGGGAGATGGTCCAAGTTTTTTTCTTCTCAGTCGATGTATTGATCGCCGATTCACTCTTCTGCACATAGCGTCGTTTTGCACTGCCTCCAAGATCGGAGGCACACTTCACCTGGTTTTGCATTGCCTCCGTGATCGGACCACCTTCGACCAAGCAGCAATGTCATGTTATGACGTCGTCGTGTGACGTCACATCACGTGACGTCACAGTGGCGTCATGATGACGTCACAAATTCTGGTGATCTGTGACGTCGTGATGACGTCATGTGCTGACGTCATCACTCGTCCCCTACGCCGCGGGACTCCGACGGCCAGCTTTCGCGTTTGGTGAGGCACTTGAGGCTTTCACCTTAATAATAATTGTTGGGGTTTCATGGACAAATGTACCCGCCATGGTGGTTAGTAGTTGTGCTGCTCTACTGCTGACCCGAAGCTTGTGGGATCGAATCCCGGCCGCAGCGGCTGCATTTCTTGAAATAACGTAGGCTTGGGCATGTTGGTAATCCATCTTAACACCTATCATTCCTCCATCACCTATCATTTGTTGGAAGTTAGCGCTGTGTACGCGTCGTTGTGTCTTGCTCCTTTTGGGGGGCTATGGGTGCTAAGGCTGCATTTCGATGGAGGCGACATGCTAGAGGCCCGTGTACTTAGATTTAGGTGCATTTTAAAGAACATCAGATGGTCGAAATTTCCGGGGGCTCTCCACTACGGCGTCTCTCATAATCACCGCGACAATTATTACTATTACTTGGACAAATGCAGTGCCACTTAGACGAATACAGGAGACCCTAACGGGCACCTAAATCTAAGCACACGGGCCTCTATCGTTTTGCCTCCATCGAAATGCGACCGCCGCGGTCCATTCGATCCCGCGACCTCGGGTCAGCAGTCGAGCGCTGTAACCACTAGAACACCGCGGCGAGTGCTACTTTCACAGTTGCGCTAATAGCGTGTGTAAACTTGCATAGTAGATTGATTGATTGATTGATTGATTGATTGATTGATTGATTGATTGATTGATTGATTGATTGATTGATTGATTGATTGATTGATTGATTGATTGATTGATTGATTGATTGGTGTCCCCCTACACAGCAAAGGCGATCTGCGACCCGATGCCCGTGCTGTGCACCGTCGGCGGCTACACCCCCCTACCGCCAGTGGATCGCCCTACCCCCGCTGGGCTACTGCTCCATCATCATCTTCGAATCGATCGGCAACCACAGCGTCTACGCCAACGGCTCGGTGCGCAGCAAGCGGCTCGACGAGTTCCTGCGCCTCGCAAAGCCCAAGATCGGCTGGGCGGAGTTCGGTGTCGCCTTCGACTTCGGGTGAGTATACTGTCAAATGCCTGATTACCAAGTGCTCGGTACACCATAGAGATACTTCGCTAGAAGGGCCGGTCCCTTCGCTGTGAAGGTCGCGGACCGTAGCGCTCCCGATATAGCCGAAAAGATTGGAATACTTCGGTATAACGGTCATTACGTTCTACGCAAGTATATTGTAGAGATGATCCCCTGTACCTCGTTACACAGATAACTTCGTTGTAAAAATCATGCAGCGCAGCTTGTAATATAATCAAGACGCAAGGAATGATATTTTGTTGTGGGTACAATTAATGAAACCAATGGGCAATTAAGCCATGGAAAAAGCATTGGGTGAATTATTTGTTTGCGTTTTTTAACTGATTTTCAACTAAATTGGAAGAAATTAAAGAGGACGAATAATCCTTCCTTTCCGTAGGGGGGATCTGAACCCACAATCTTCGAAGGTTGTGGCAGACCGGCAGTGACATAACGGAAGTCAAGTATGAACAGGAACAGAGAAGAGATGCCAAGAGAAAGAGAGAGAATAAGCTCTTCATTCAAGTTCTAATGAATGACGTGTCTTCTTTTTTCCTGTACGCAGGTCCATTGAGCGAGCCTCTGAGCAGTTGAGCCGTCCTAACGGGACGCGACTGCTGGCTCCTTTGGAGGAGAACGGCATCGTGCATTACGCCGTGTTCAGTTACTGGTCCGAAACTAGTGACAGCGTGAAGAAGCACAAGGCAACACTGGATCTGTTCAAGGTTAGCCTCTCTCAAAAGTCATACCCTGCTCAGAAAAAAAAAAAAAAGATTGAGTGTGGTTTAACTCTCGTAAACCTATAGTGATCACGATCGAAAGGTATGCTTCGCTTAGTTTTGCAAAGACTATACAAACAGGCGTCGGCTGCAGTAGCTCAATATTGGTACGCTTCCGCGCTTGGTGAGCACCTCCATAACGAGCTATATGGCCTCCCCTTAATACGGTGTTTCGCAAACACCGTATTACCGCAAATCATTAGAAGGGAATGGCGCGATTGATCTCCGTTGGATTCGAACGGGGGTCTTTCCCAACCCAGAAAGATTAAACAAAATTTTTCCAGCGCTGAATGGGCAGGCCGGTCCGTGGTGTGGCGGCTCACCACCACTTTGTCACATTTCGTGGGGATGCCTAAACGGACAACCAAATTTAGATGCCTTTTTAGGTCAGTAAAATCTTTCTTACGATAAATGGGAGGCACAGCTCACCCGCTCTGACCCGGAGGTGCAGCTTGCGCTCCTGGGTCACGTCAGGCAGGCGGCAGTAGCCAGTGGAGCCCTGGACTTGGGGCCCCACCCACGGGGCTCATGACCGCTTATCCCAAACCCTTATGAATAAAGTTATTTCTCTTTCTCTCTTTCCGGTCTGAGTATAATGACTATGAAATATTTATAATGGCTAAAACATCGTGAGGCAGCGTGGTTTCTGCGGGAATCATAAGACTACCAGGAGTTTACGAGGGGTCGCAGGTTCGAATCCCCGATCAGGTCTTTTGGAATTTTTTTCTGCAGATTTATTTTTCTTTATGCCTTTTTTTATATATATAAATACATATACATATCCTGGACATGACGGCGACGGCGACGGCAAAAATCAGCCGAGAGTGTCCATATAATTGCTATCGTTGTAGCAGCGATGCGTTTCACGGCCACATTCTGCTATATTGATTGAAGTTCGCGGTCCGCCCGTACTTTCAACACGTTCTTGTTCATTCGTGTCCATCCCGTGTCTCAGGTGCTGCGGCGACACTAGAGGCGGAGGGACGCCGGGCGCCAGCACCTCTCGGGTGGACTAGTGTACGCCGTCAAGATGCTGCCTTCCTACAGCAGGCAGCTGCTCGAAATCATCGACCACATTGTCAAGTGAGAACCCATTGTCAAGTGAGAGGAGGGGCGCAAGACCAATACCATAAATTGACATAATAGGGAGAGGGGCACAAAGTCAGCCCCATACATTGACATAATAGGGAGGGGGGGCACTGCGACGAACCTTGCCCTCCCTCCCCCCCCCCCTGAAGTGGAACCCTGCGCACGCTTATGCACAGGGCTGTTATAATTTTGCTTCAACAGAGAAAGCACTTTCATTTGAGACGACAGCGACATATAAAATGGTTATTCTTGTGATCGGAAGTGACGATTTATCATTAAGCAGTGACGACAGTGCTCGAGAAGGCGCTGTGGAGGCACCCATGCAGCCCTTGTTAGAAAGGTGCATACAGCGTGGTGGAGCGGAGTCTAATTATTCTCGTTTTGTTCTCTAATCGTCGAAACGCAGGGACTTCAAAGTGGACATGTTCGTGGCCGTGACGCACATGCAAGAAACGTGCCAGTACACTTTCGACTGCAAGATCACGGGACCGACCACGTGGAACGACAAATACGACAGTCGCGAGCTTCCCATAGTCAGTCGCCTTTTTCGCTTTTAGTACCTCCGATAGCGGATTAATCCCGCACAAATTTATCCGAAAGTTATGGATTAGTAAAATGCGACGAGGCTATAGGAGCGAAAGTTGCGATTCAAATCATTAGAGTCACAGGCGTAAGTTTAAAAGGCCGGAAATCGCCGTAGCAGTTTAGCCGAGGGAGGGTCGCTTACGAATTCACCTAAAACTACTTGAAGGCGAGAGCCATCTGCAACTTTTTCTTCGCAGACGATGTGTCGATTTTTCCCTATACCCTCTTCGGAAAGCCTCCTGCACCTGAGTGGTTTTACACTGCGTCCAAGGAGCGGAGGCGTAAAGCACGCTTTCTATTCCTCACTGGTTTTGAACTGTCTCCGTGATCGGCCTACCTTCGAGCAAGCGATGACGTCAGATGATGACGTCATGGCGACACGATGACGTCATGATTGCGCCAGATACTTGCAATCTGTGACGTCATCACGCGATGATTTTTTTTAATCACTCGAGTGGATGCCGCGCTGCCGACTGTCAATTTTTGCGCTGGATGAGGCATGTAAACCTTGATAAGTCATTCTGATCTCGAAATGTAATGTTTATACGCGCAGATGCATTGCAGCAGTATACCGTACATATTTATAATAAATTTCCATGATCATAAGGTTCCGGGCTGCAACTGAGGGGGTGGGGGTAATCCAGGGGAAGGGTATGGAGGCAGCACCTTGGCTTCCCCCTTAACACGTGATTGACGCGTCCACTTGTAATCACAGTTATCGAACATGTGCATGTGACTTGCACACTCTTACCAAGCTTTTTATACCGAGTATCTTCTTAGTACAGCAATCCAAACAGGGCAGAAGTTAGGGGACATAGAGGCTCGAAGCGATGAAAACAATCGTTAAACAGGGAATGTTGCTGGAGTCAGCGTCAGATAAGAGTTGTCTCTCATTCCTAGAAGCAAGAAACGTATCCGGCCCTGTGCAACGTGGAATAACCGAGTTACTCCACGTTGCACAGGATCGTCAGATATGGCTACTTTGTGCCATTTTGGCTGCATTTTTTAGACCACTGGCGGCATAGAAACGTCTTGGCTATTTGGCTTTTCTTTTGGCTACTTTCTTGTTCCCTCCATTTGAACCAAATTACCAATATCTTGCGGCGTCGCAGAAGCTGGATTTCAATTATGCGGCAGACACGGGGACCAAGGCGTCTTTTCACCAACCAAAATTTAATTTGGCGCTTGCATTACACAGAGTAAAGACTTTTGAACACGTGGCTGAGACTCGGGAGAAAACTGTTGCATTGTTGCATGGGGCCTCATTTTGCAGACAGCGCATTGCTGAACGAGACTTCAAACGTAATTGGACTTGAATAGGACAATCGAAAAAGCCCCACATCCAGAAAGCTTTGCAGTCATTTGCACTGGAAATCGGATATCCTATGAATTGCCTGCGTTATTTCTTGGAATTGGGTGTGAACTGCAACTCGGAAACCTTAACTATACATGGACTTCGACATCACCCGAGAAACGATTGCGAATCAGCAACTGTGATTTTGAGCAAGCTCATGCAGCACTATTTTTTATTGTCACAGGCTGGTACTTCTATGATCAACTACTACTTGCGCGAAATTTCTGAGACAACGAGCGAACAAGAAGCGGAGGAAGTCGCGGTGGCGCTCGCGCTCACGGATCCGACATGCACGACTGTCCTCTGCGACTCGAGGCAAGCAGTCAGAAACTTCGCCAAAGGATGGATCTCGCAACGAGCGGCCAGAGTCCTGCGCAATAGCAAAGTCCAGAGTGAGGTAGAGCTTCAAACCAGGATCTTGTGGTTCCCGGCTCACATGGGAGAGGTATCCGAGACGTACCGCAACTTAAACGAGACGGCACACGCCAAGGCGCGCGAGCTCACGAACCGCGCCGGCGACCGTCGTCTATGGGGCAACACCAAAGACCGTTTGACGAGCTACAACGAAATTACCAAGTCCTTCTACCTGGCCCGCCGAACCTTCCCTCCATCCAGCGACAAGCTTAACAGGACGCAGGCGGCGGCCCCTACGACAACTGCAGACGCGCACGTACCCCCAACCCCGCATTGTATAACAGACTCTACCCTAAAACTTACCCGACAAATCTATGCAACGTCTGCCGTATTGAGGTAGCCACATTAACCCACATGCTCTGGGATTGTACAAAAAAACCCACAAGGTGCTAATTCCGGAACCCTTCCGCCGCGGTGGGCCACTGCATTGCGCAGCCCCAGTCTCGGCGACCAACTTTGGGCCGTCCAGCAGGCCCGCGAGGCGGCGGTGAGGCAAGGCCTCGACGTCCCCACGTGGGAGACCTAAGGCCCGGTCGGCGAAAGCTCTGCCGGACTAACAATAAAGTTGTTACCAACCAACCAACGAGCGAAACAGACACGGACGGGTTTCGTCCGTTGTCTTAGAAATGTTGCGCAAGTAGAGTACCACCTAGCTCGAACCCACACCTTGTTATAGTACTTCTAGTCCTTTCAAGAAAAGTTACGCAATACGTGTAAATAGAGTGTTATTTTTGCAGCAGTGCGAGAAACTTCGTCATCCTGCATGCAATTATTATTAAAGTGAACAATTTATGTTTTAAACTCAACAATTATGACTTCGAAGATTTCTAGCGTGCACGTATTTACACTTCCGCGAAAAGTCTCTTGCATTTAGTCACTTAAGTAAAAACGTCGCACTATTTGTTTTAACAAACGCGTGGCTACTTTTGGCTACTTTTACTGCCCTCGGCTTAAGTTGGCTAGCTTTTGGCTAGTTTTTCTAATTTCTTGGCCATTTCCTGCCTTTTCGACTTCCCTGGTTGCACTAATGCAACCTTGATCGACCACGACTGCACAGTACGACACTATCGCGCGGCTGCGCAACCGTGGATACCTGGACCTGGACGTTCCGGTGGCGGTGTCCTTCACCCTCAAGGGTTTCTGGTACAGGCCGGAAAAGACCGACGACGACTCGGACTTCGCTCCGGGCAAGCCGTGCGGGTATTTGACCGGTAGTAACACGCTGGGCAGCTACGCTGAGGTACGCATGCGCACTCGATACTCGACGCAGTCTTTAGATGTTGAACTTGCGTATACAGCGCATAAAATGGCCAATGGACAAAGAACCGACAGAGACGATGCGCTGACTTCGAACTGTTCTTTTTTTCTTTTTTGAAAAAAAAAACATGCTTAAATGACTATGTAGACGAGATATATATTATCACGTGGTCGTGACGTGGACGGAGACAGCGTAGGCTTCTTGAAGGTGGAACTCTTTATTTGGCCGAACTTGTGGCCGCGAAACGGGAACTCAAATTACAGCAAGCAAGGCACTCTGTACACTGATATCTGTGCACAGGGCGTCAGTCGTCGATAATCTGATCATCGTTGGAGCGCGCCGGCTTTTATAAATCACGCGTCGAACATTCTAGCCTTATCACTGGTCGTCGCGCAAGCTCTGGAATAATCTTGAGTGTCCGCGTGCTGTGGGCAGTGTTAACCCTTTCAGTCCCGAATTAACTATTTTCAATGTAAGCAACTAGTTTTTACATTTCGAGATTCACATGATCGTGGTAGTCCGAAAAAACTGAAAAAATCTTTGCTCACACTTTCCAGTGAAGAGTAATTAATGGGACAATTAATTTAATAAATAATTATTATTTAATAATATTTCCACAATTTTTACTTCATTTATTACTTAAAATGTTATTTAGACAGGATAGCATAATGTCCAATAGCCAAAATTCAAATTTCCGGCACAGAACTAAAATAAATGCCCTATCTCTACATAGTGAAAGAAGACGCTGCCTCAGCAAAATGCGCGAACAGCACAACTGCTTCTGTAATTTCTTCATTCAGACGTGACGTCGCATTATTGTGGGTGCCATGTTGACACCACATGTAGGGCAGATGCTAAATACGGGCTCTTGAGGAAGAACAACGCTTTATCTTTACCAGATGCTTGCTGGCTGACCTACATAATTTATGATTCCAATTGGAATCACTGGGACTGAAAGGGTTAAGAAAACGATCTACTACAAACGTGAAGCTTCTCGAACCTGAGGAGCGATCTGCGCCGAGCATTTCTCACAGTCTTTGTCGGTTTAAACAGAGCGCATCAAAATAACATGCGTGGCAATATACGCCCCAAACCCAGACGCGATATCCAACAACGCAGTGCATGATAATTCACAAACCTGCAAAAAACGCGACAATCATCATAACCCGTATGATGGCTAGGCATCGCAATAAAGCTACAAGGATGGTTATTGAAGCAGCAGCGATCGTGGGATGTGACTCGGTTAGCAAGCCGTCAAATTGCGCAAACACAAGAAGAGCCGGCATTTATAAAATCACACACGCGCTACAGCCCGGGTTACGATGATTGTTGCGTTTCTTCTAGGTTTGTGGATTACCATGCACTGCGTTGCTGAATATCGTGTTGTGCATGGTTGGGGGCGTATATACTATCTCGTGTACATAGTTATTTATGCATGTTTCTTTTTTCGAAACAAATTCCCAGTTGGAAGTCAGCGCTCGTCTCTGTCGGTTTTTTTCTCCGTTCGTCTCCTTCTGCGCTGTACGCAAGTTCAACATGGAATACCAACTAGCCCGCACCGATACCCCACTCCAGTCATACGAGCAATCAATACAAGCCGCGGTGTAAACTGTACAGGGTCGGCCACACCTCAGGTGAACAACTCGTTAAATAAAACTGATAGCTGGGCGAGCTGGTATGAATTCATGTTAAAAAAATTTTTGTAGCGCGCACAAAAGACGGGGACACACAAAAAGAAGGCACAAACCGTCACTTCCTCGGAAGTGATTTATTTTTTTGAAAAGCGCTAAACATATAAGCACAAATAATCATCACAAAGCATGCGCGGAGCAAGTCGTGAGGCATATGGGCAGAATACAACAAGTTAAACAAAATGCAAAAGAAGACATTTCTTTATCAGTAAGCGCCACCGAAGGTTGACTGATACACTTTTTCCCCACACCTACTTTAATGGAACGCTTCCGTGACTTCACGTGACAGTTTATCATTATGAGCAAACAAAATATCCGTGTCACAGAAAACAGGATTACAATGACATGATTTGCAATGATTGGACAAGTGCGAAAAGGTTTCTTTCCCCAGAGAACTTGCACGCTCTTTTAGAAGTGCATTGATGCAGCCACCTGTTTGTCCTTGTGGAAATATGTATATTGGAAAAACAGGTCGCTGCATCAGCACACGTCCTGTACAAAGGGTTAGCAGCCAGAAGCCGCATTGTTTAAACGTCTGGCTGAGTGCCCGGATGTTCACGTTTCTGTCCTCGCGGCGATGCCCAGATGTCTCGTTTGGATAGCGGGGCTCGCTTTTGGCTCAAGATCGCTTGAAGGCCGCTGACAACGGGGCCTCAAAGTATTTCATGCATATAATACGCGCTTACAACGCCTGTTCAGCGCTGTTAGCGCTGAACGTTCACCTGTTGAACGCATGTGGAACGCTGAACGCCTGTTCAGCGCTGTTACAGTACATGTTCTGGGCTCTAAGCAGCACCTGTTACAGTACCTGTTCACCTGTACCAGTACCTGTACCTGTTCACTTGAACGTTCACCTGTTGAACGCCTGTTGAACGCTGAACGCCTGTTTAGCGTCTCTTCAGCGCTGTTACCAGTGGCGTAGCCAAGGGGGGGGGGGGGAGGGGGGGGTTGGGGGGTTCAAACCCCTCCCGAAATTTTTCAGTTTTGCTTGCGTACATATGCACGCACGAACATACGTAAAGTATGGTTGAACCCCCCCCCCCGAAAAAAATTTCTGGCTACGCTACTGCCTGTTACAGTACCTGTTCTGGGCTCCTATTTCTTCGTCCTCGTCCCGTGTGCGCTGCTTCAACCAATAGGATGAGCGCTTATATGTTTGTATAAGTTTATGTTAATTCTTTGTCGTTTTTGTGATGTGCGCCGCCATGAGCTAAGACGATTCTTTATTCAAGGACTCTCATCAGCACACGGGTGCTACCTGCTTTTTGCTTGCTTGTTTCTGTCAGGTGTGCGACGACCCCTTCTACGAAAAGCAGATGACGGCCGTCGAGGCAGGCCACTTCTTGAATTACACGTTCTTCAAGGAGTACGAGCGCACCTTCGTTTTTGACTCCCCTCAGAAGCATCGCGCAAAAGGTAGGAATTTGCATGCGTACACTTTTAACAACCAAACTGTATAAGCTAGCCGCAATTTTTGCGACCTGCGGGTGTCATGCGGCCTACGCGAAAACTATCATAAACGGGTATGTGCCACAGCGATTGAGTGAATTCGATCACTCACCATTGGTCCACTAAAAAGTGAAGAAGAAAGCTATCGTCATCAAACAGGTATTTGCCACTGTGCGGCCTATCAGAAAGTTATGACCATCATAAACGGGTGTCCATTGCTGCGGGCCTCGCTTGCCGATGTTGGGCGACTAAAACTTTAAAACCAAAGGAAAATATTTCGTGTTGGCTGGCTCCGGAGTGTGGAGAGCATAATTCATATTCATACCAGTGGCGTAGCCAGGGGGTGCGCACACCGGGCACGTGCCCCCCCCCCCCCCTCCCAGAAATCTTTTTTCGCCTTGGCATACAGAGCGAAAAATGACAATTTCAAGGAGGTGCCTCCCCCCCCCCCCTGAAAAAAAATTTCTGGCTAAGCCCCTGATTCATACTGCATGCCAAGGAAACGAAAAAAATGTCCCTCTCACGATGCCTCAAAATCATGTCAGTAAAGTTTAATCGCGTAGTAGCTACGAAAGTGTATTCACAGGTTGGTGTTTGGCTCAGATAGCAAGCGCATGGCTGGTGGAATATAACAAACGCAGATAGCGATCTTTTATGCGTGAGTGACGCGTCGTACGAGGAAAGTGTACCAACAAGGCGTTTTCCCCAGTTCTCGAGTTTCGTGAACGGTTCGCATTCCCACCCTAGACTCAATCCGGATCAACCGCTGCTTTTTTGATGCGAGAGCACGGCAACACGAGGTCGCCGTGCTGCTGCGAACGCAAAGCGTGTGAGCTAAACAAATCTCTTCCATGACGTTTACCGCAGCTGCCGAATGCACTTGAAACTGCTTATACTAATCTTAAACTAATCGAGCACCATAACCACTAGACCACCACGGCGGGTTAGCAGTAGTAGTAGTAGGAGGAGGAGGAGGAGAAGGATGAGCAGGACGGTCTGATCGGAGGGGGGGGGGTGAATAAATCGCAATGACGATGCACGTGACATCGCTAGCCAATCGCACCTATTCGCGCGCTTACAGCTTCGAGATTTGTTTTTTTTGAAATGCGAATGCATTTCTTAGTCGGGCTATGTTAGGCGCATCCGGCGTTGTCCGCGGCGTGGTCCGCGCTCCTCTACGCTCTCACTCCCTCTCCCATAGGAACAGCTGCGGGCGCGCGAGCTTATCCTCGCCCCTAGCAACCGGAGCATGTGGTGCGAGAGAGTGTAGGAGAGGGTAGGTGCAGTGCTTCGCCGCTCCTTCTCTCGCCGTTCGCTCTCTCTCCTCCCTGCGCCCCTCTCTCCCGTCCGCTCGCGCCTCACTCTCGACCGTTCGCTGCCTGGGCGCCTCTCAAGGCGATGGCAGAAGTCGGTGCATTCGCATTTCCTCACGGTTCCCTTCGGGGAGGTGGGGGCATTTTAAGTTTGCTTATAGGGCGTTTCACAAGTGTTAGATTACCCTTCGCGTCCTCTTTATCGAAAGAGACGGCCGCCATACGTTACGGCCGTATGCTCATGCGCGGCGTGCAGGTGGTGCTGGCTCACCGCGCATATCGCAGCCTGAGCTTCGCGCTCTTCGACATCAACTACGAGGACGTGTTCAACGAGTGTCCGGGCAACGTGTACGGGGCCTTCGACCGGGTTGCCGCCGTGCGATGGCTCACAGACCGGCTCAAGGAGATCCAGAAAGGCAAAGTCATCCCGGACACGCGAACTCTGGTCTCGTGACGGTGGCGCATGAACGTGACTGTCGGCCACATCAAGTGGCGATGGAAGTGCCGCCATTCTAATGTTTTTTTCTTTCAATGTTAACGAACGCACTTAATCGTTAGTTCGATATACCGGCGTCCTCCGCACTTGTTTTCCTCACGCAGTGGCGCACTGCCAACATTGGATATGTTGGACAGAGGTGGGCATCTTGATACACTGTCGCTGGGTTTGTTGCACTGCTACTTGATACTTATTTGTGCTTCTCGATGTGTCCATCAATGTTATTAAATATTAATGCTACAACCGGTTATTGTGTAATTGAAAATTGTGTAATATGAATTATTGACCGAAATAACAACAGCTTTGACAACTGTTTTCTTATGTACGTCTGGAACCACGTCAGGAGGCTCACCACCTCTTCTGTCTTTACCGCAAGGCAATGTTTTCTATTGTCGAAAAACTGAAAGATGACTGAGGCGCAATTTATCGAGGCGCAATCCTGAGATACGTCATCAGACGCGAATATTGCCTGTCAGCGGCGTCAACATGAGCGATGAGAAAAAGTCGTCACTCGGTGACGCCCCCATATGACGTCACGAATCTCCAAATATTGTGACGTCACTGTGACGCCACATCACTACGTCATCGCACGACATCGTCGCTTGGCAAAGGTGGGCCGATTCCGGAGGTAGTGCAAAACTATACTGTTTCACCACTACCGTTCAGCACTGCCAAAGCTACGGGGTGTAAACAAGCCACACGCTTGCGCAGGAAAACGTAGGTCCAGATATAATTGCCGTGAAGTTGGCAAGGTTAAGACATTTGCCCATCTTTAGCACCTGCTTCTGCACATCAATAAGTAATTTGTTTATTCTTCATCGCATTTACGTCGTATTTCTTTAATTGTTGTATCAGTATAACCTTCGATAACTGTGGTTAAAAATCAACATGGTAGCGCCCATGCAGACGCGACCACCCGCTTCGATCTGAACTTGCCCTCGACGCTCGCCCAAAGCGCTCACAACATATGAATGGTGTTTTGAGCTATCGCTTTGCGTCATCTCACAATGAGGACAAAGTACCAGGTACGCTCTGTCGTTATTGGCGAGATAAGATATTGCTCTAACCACGCCTAGTAAGCCTAACGCACCGATAATTTGATAGCGGTTCATAGAAATAGAGCAATGTTGTCACGAATACATTGCTGCCGAAGCTCCTAGACATAAATCTAAAGCAAATACAAGCGTCTGTTTGGAACTTACGGGTCACAGAACGCACGACGACGACGTGATAAACTCGAGGCGGAGAGCAGCAGCCTCGATGAGAGCAGCCATGTTCTATTTTTTTCAGCTGTGCCGTCTGCTCGCTGAACGGGTGCGTGCAGACGCCAGGGGGATGCTAGCAGACGACGCGGCGCGGATGAATACATGTGGAGGGGCTAATCGCCCTTCCTATTGGCTGAGAGGCCCGTAGCCTCCACAGTGCTGAAGGGAACTTCTGAAACAGAGTATAGGTGAGCTGAAGAAAGCTTTCGGAGGGTGGGGGGTAAGTACACCGACGGAGATGGCTTTTAGGGGCGAAGCACCTTAGGGTCTAGGCTTGTCCGTTGTACCCACTATACGCCTTGACGATGACGCTGATGACGATGAAGAATAAGTGTGCTAGCACATGCAAGGTACCCGATGACGATTACAACCATGAAACATTCTCTTTCTGCCATAGATGAAAACGAACGTAAGGCGCGGGAAGCGGCGGCAAAACGGCAAAAACGCCAAGCGGGACTCGGAGTTGAGGGCGCGGGAAGCGGCTGCTCAACGGCAATGCCGACAACAAGCTGGTACCCCGGAGGCGAGAGCTCGGGAAGCGGCGACTAAACGGCAAAAACGGCTTGTGCAGTATATGACGTCTCGATACGATGCATTTCGTACGACTGGAAACAACCAACAACCACCAGGGGAACGTGCATAGACCTCGTCTTTGCCAACCTGAGGCTAGATCCGATCGAAGAACCATTGGCTCTACATTTCATGGACAACAAAGCAGCAGTAATGAAGGCAAAACGAAATCCACAACTCGACACGACATACAATTTATGACCAATAAACGTTGTATATAACTGCACACCGCTTTGTCACTCATTTACATGCGTGAGTGGGCAATGTCACGGGTGATTTACGGTAACACCGAACGATCCCACTGCTTCTCCCACTCATCATCATTCACTTCGCGGAAATTCTTTTTCTCCAAGTCGACCCTTCTAATTTTTCAGGGGCGAAGCAGCTAAGGGTCTAGGCTTGTCCGTTGTCTGTCCGTCACGGCACAGCACATGCAAGGTACCCTATACGCCCACCGTAACTTTCATGAAGTAGGGGAGCACCCACTATGCCATTATTCGTCATTCTACTGATAAGCGAGGTACCCGGCCGGTACACATCTTAAGGCATTATGTGCACTTTGTGCTGTGGCTGATGATGCAAAATAAGCGCGTTCTAGACCACATTCTTTTTCTGCCATGGATGAAAACGAACGTGAACGCGCTCTCGCCCGCGAAAGGCAACGCCGACGCAGACAAGCTTACCCCGGTGGCGAGAGCTCGCGAAGCAGCGGAAAAGCGGCAACGCCGACAAGCTGCTACTCCGGAGGCGAAAGCGCGGCATGCGGCGGCTCAACGTCTACGCAGACAGCAAGTTACCCCGGAGGCGAGAGCTCGAAAAGCAGCGGCAAGACAGCAACGCCGACAACAAGCTGCTACCCCGAAGTTGAGGGCGCGGGAAGCGGCGGCTCAACGGCAAAAACACATTGCTTATACTGTACGCACGCGCTGTCACTAATTTACATGCGCGAGTGGGCAATGTCACGGGTGATTTACGGTAAGAACGATCCCCAGTGCTTTGCCCACTCATGATTCACTTCGTGGAGATGCGTTGGATTTTTTTTCACTGGATTGGCGGCGGGGAGGGTGTCGTGAGGAAGTTGTAATCATGCCAGTTGTTCATTTTAAAAGGCACTCAAGCCAATCGATTATTTGCAATCAAAATTTGGAAGTTCACTTCTAAATTAATAGCTGCCCAAGATCTGCGGCCCGGAGCGAAAGGGCACATCTACCTCCCCCCGTTCCCTCCTGCAATCGACGCCTTCGCTGCCGCGGCGACATTTTGTGGGAGGGTGAAACACAAAAGCTCTCAAGTGGTTTTATTGCGATAGCAATTATATAGACAGTCTCGACGGGTTTTTGCCGTCGCCGTCATGTCCCGTTTAAAGTCCAAATTGATAAGAACCCCCCAGCGCATCGTACGTTCTACCCGCGCGTAACAGCGCACGAGCGGGGGCGACGAACGCGGCTGAAGCAGAGATCAAACGAGCCGGACCATCTGCGTCGCTCGGAAGGGCGCATGCGATAAGATCCGCCCGCCTGTTAGACCGGCCGTCGAATGCTCAAACAGAGAGGAAACGCTACGCGCGTCTTTAAAGGGACCCTGAAACGGTTATTTGAAATTTTGTCAGCGTTTAGGCTAGAGCATCATCGAACCACTTGGCACCACAAATTTAGCGGCACGCCGTGTACCAAGGCGGCTACGGACAATTATATCATACCCTCCTTCTCACACCTGCCTTGCCTCCTCAACTCATGAGACACGCTGGCATCTCTGGCGATCGCAGAGCTCACGTGAGCACACACGACGATTTGAGCTTCGCCCAGTGATCACCTCCGAGATTGCACGCCGACAGGTTGCGTGCATCTCGGAGACCATAGCCCAGTGCGCCCGGCAGCACGCACGCCGTCTGGCAACAGAGACATCGCGGAGTGGTTGATATTTGCTCCGACAGGTGCCGCCACCCTGCCAGCCAATTTTTCGTGCGCGCACACCGCAGCCCCAGTGACGTCGCCAGCAGCCCCAATGACGTCGTGCGGACACTGCATGTCGTACTCGCAAGGGGCGGTTGAAAACGCGTTGGGCTGAGCCGCAGTGATCTGCAGCGATTCGCAGCTTTATAGCGTTGTAATAAATTACACAGTGTAAGCAGAGAGCTTAAATTAGTCTGTAAATGAGCCTTAGGACTTGGTCTACTGGCCCAATATGTTTGTATAAAATCGTCAAAACCGTTTCAGGGTCCCTTTAACGAGCATGAAAAGACGCGAGGGGGGGGGGGGTTGCTCGCGCAGCAACTGTGAACTGATTTTTTGAGTGCGGTCGTCATCGTTGGCGCGCGCGCTATCTCGGCAGCCATCAGCGGGCGGCTCGTATACCCTTCTACATGCTGCGCTCTTAACGCAAAAAGAATTGTGCGAAAAGTGTCCCTGGAGCGGCCGTATTTTCTAACACCAGCGTTTTGTAGAGTAGCGGGAGATCGGATCCAAAAGAGTTAGCTGCCAGCCTCACTTCGTATAACATTACAATTTGTTGTTATCGCATTCATTGCTTCACCCTTGCGGTGAAACTGCGACTTTTTTTGTCTGCGCTGTCTGTAGTGACAACCCAGAATTTTGTCTCCACCACAGGCAAAATTTTGCCGTCGCCGTGATGTCCTGTTTTATTAATCGTACTGGTAATCCTGCCACAGGCGGTGGTGACATATTGCGAGTGGCGAGAGTCGCGCCACGAAGTGGTAAATTGTCGCGCACACCAGCGTGCCCATGACAAAGGGCCAACGACTGACAAAAAAAAGAAGTCGCGCTGCATGAGCGAAGCAATGAATGCGATAGCAACAAACTGGAATACGAAGTAAGGCTAGCAGCTAACTCATTTAGGATCTAATCACGCGTAACCCTACAAAACACTGGCCTTGCAACTCAGGTTCTGCGGAATCCCGCAATGTGGCGGAAGAGTTGAGAAAGAGAAATTAACAAACAATCGTTCGTAGCACAAAGCCACCAGGGAATGCATATTGAATTAAAGCTTCTTAGTAGCAAAAAACTTCATCCTGGTCCAAGGATCCGACTCGGCATCCCTTCTCAGGTTAGCTCAACTGGTGGCGAGCAAATACTAAAAATAGTCAGGCCTGCGTGGAACACGCAGCAGTCACAGCGAAAGCTGAAAGAGCGGCCTTTCTAGCCCGTTGTAGGCTTTGTCGGAGCAATACAAGTGCACATGCAAGGTACCCCACTACGCCATAAATCATCGCAATTTTCATGAAGTAGGGAAGCACCCACTATAAAAAAATTTTTTGTCATTCTACAGAGAAGCGTGGTACCCGCTACACATCTGTAAGGCATTATGTGCACTTTGTGCTGTGGCTGATGACGATGAAGAATTATGGCCGAGTCCTTCGTAATCGGTTGAAAGCACTCGACGACCCACTCGTGCAATTCACCTTGTGAGACACCTGGTATTTTGCTCTTCTACGACGCAATATTACATGTTAACCCGGTTCCCTGCCTGACATGACGCCCGTGAAGGGTATTTTTGCAAAGGAGTTTCAAGCACGTGTGGCTCAGTGTTCGAATATTCGACTGCCGTGCAGAGTAGTAGTAGTAGTGTTTATTTAGGAAATGACGCTATATTCTGCAGCCCAATAGAGAGCACGGCGCAGCGTCAGGGGAAGGGGAAGTTGGAAATAAAGGTGGACAGAAGAAGAGAGAAAGAAAAATAAATAAATAAATAAATAAATAAATAAACCGCTGGGGTCTCATCCAATCATGGGGGGAGGCCGATAGTGAAGAGAGGGCCCAGCAAGTTGTCGCGCTCAACAGTAGGTGGCGATTCCTGTCGCCTCCACAAACTCCAAGAGGCTGTGGAGAGCACGGAGGTTGGGAGACGAAGGAAACAGGAGGTCGCTGGTGGTCGTAGCAGGGAGGCCCAGTTGCCTGTAGGCAGAGGTGAGCCTGGAGCGTTCCTGCGCCAACGCTGGGCAAGCACAGAGAAGGTGCTCGAGGGTCTCGGGGTCGCCGGAACGTTCGCGGGTCGGTGAGGGGGGAGCGTCCCTTGGCGTACAGGCGCGCCGCTGTCCAAATGCAGCCAGTGCGGAGGCGAAGAAGCGTGGCGCGCTGCCGCTTGGTGAAGCCACCCTCTGGGAGAGGCTTGGGGCCCTTTCCATTGGCCACTCTGGCATCCGCGTGGAGGGTTGTGAGCAGCCGTCTCAAGCGCTGCCTCGAAAAATCAGAGGCAGCAACTGCTCGCGTAAGCTGCACACCAGGGTGATGTGCGGTTGTGGTAAGGGTGTCTGCTTGCTCATTACCGCTGATTCCCGCATGAGCCGGCAACCAATATGAAAGGACACTGAAACCCCCCGCAGCAGCCAGTGCGGAGATCTTGGAGTTCATCAAGAACCCCGTAAGCCCAGATCGTTGGTGGCTCAAGAGGCTCTGGAACGCTGGTTTTGAGTCGCAGAGGACTGCCACTGGTTCTGGGGGAGGGTCCTCCGCCAGGACGTCAGCGGCAAGGTGGAGACCCGCTAGCTTTGCCGCAGTGGAGCTCCCCGCGAAGGGGAGCCGGCATTGCCGGTTCACCGCCCTAGCCGGGATGGTGCAGGCCGCAGCGGCGGATTCGTCAGCCCGGACTGAGCCATCTGTGAAGAGAGTGAAGAGGTGCGGACACCCGCTGCGGCAACAGTGCCGCAGCTGGTGTCCGCCGTTTGGTCGCTCTGCCGAGCGACAGGTGGACGTCCGCTGGACGGTGGTGTGGTGGAGGCAGGGCGACTGCCACCGGTGCATGGGTCAGTGATTATCTGCTCAGAGAAGGCAAAGACTTCACATCCGTGAAGACGGCTGGCTACGGAGTCTGGCCAGCAGCCGTGCAGAGGGCCCGTGTTCAAGTCCCATCCAAATCCTGGATATTTTTTTATTTTCACTGACCTCGTGCGTGGGTAAGGTGGCCGAACACGCCATCCTGAACAGGGTTACCCGACACCTGGAGGAACGCTACATTTACCCCCCACATGATTGGCTTCAGGGCGGGCCTCTCGAGACGCCATGAAGCTCATCAAAGACCAAATCAACAATCGCAACATTAAGAGCCATACTGAGACTGGGCTTGGGGCAACGTTCTCCACCACTTCGAGTTGAGTCAGATCTCGAGCCTTGGGCTTGGCAAAATCATTCCCGACCTGCAGAGGTTATTCTCAAGATGGGCGACCTCGCTTCGGACCCGGTAAGGCTTGGCTTCAGAGGGAACGGTCAGTCCCTATTCCCGACCCTCTTTAACCTCGCCATGATAGGTCTGTCTAAAAGACTCTCCGAAGTCGATGGCATTAATCATACTATCTATGCAGACGACGTCACCATATGGTGTACTGGAGGCAGCGATGGACGAATAGAGCCTGTGCTACAGGAGGCTATTGAGGTCACGGATAACTACCTAAAACCGACTGGTCTTCGGTGCTCGTCGCAGACATCGGAACTGCTCCTGTACAGGCCCGAGCGCAGAAGCCCCAAACCGAGAGGGAGGAAGCCATTAGAGGACGTCAGCATGCCCAGGTGGATGAAGCAGCCCTCAGTTCTGGTGGATAGTCATGCCCACAACCCGGAGGTTCTGGGCATGACCGTCGAATCGAACGGCTCCAATAACCTGACGGCAACGAGACTCGCCAGGAAAACTGACAATGCCATCAGACTGATAAGAAGTGTTGCCAACCGGCAACAGACTTGGCGAAGACAACCTCGTAAGGCTGCTGCAGGCCTTTGTGATGTGCCATTTGGCCTACATTGCAGCCATGCACCGCTGGCAGAGGTCGGAGCGTGACAAGCTCAATACGTCAATAAGAAAGGCCGTCAAGAGAGCTCTCGGGCTTCCAATGTACACAAGCTCGGACACTGTTTCGTCTCCGCACGCACAACATGCTGAAAGGCACATGAGGGCGCAATACGCCAGGCTGTCCACCACGCGTTTCGGTAGGAACATCCTGCGGGAGTTGAGGATTCCACCGGCGGAAATAGTTCCGCTTCTGCGGCATTCCTCGACAACAGCGAGAAAAAATCAGTTGTCCCCATCCCGCGAAATGTCCACCCCGAGCATAACCAGGGAAGACGGGCCAGGGCAGACTCTCCTAGAAAGGGCTCACGAACACGCCTGGGACTGTTGCTCTGTCGATGCGGCCCAGTATTCCGAGGGGAAGGCGTATGCGGCAGTGAGCATCAACCACGAGGGCAGAATCACAAACTCGACGACGGTGGCTGAAAGAGCGGAGCAAGCGGCGATTGCGTTAACCTTGCTGGACAACAGGAGGTCCACAATTTACAGCGACTCGAGATCGGCGGTCAGAGCATTTGCCAGGGGCACCATCTCGGAACCGGCTTTGCGGATCCTTCGGGGCAAGATCGAGCCCCACACACACCGTTTGGTTTTCAGCTCACATGGGACGGATTGAGGGAGCCCCGCCAATCTCAACGAGTCAGGCCCACATAACTGCGCGAGGACTAGTAAACCCAGGGCTTAAAGTCAGGGGGGCCCAGGGGGGCCGGCTCCCCCTTCCATTTTTTAAGGAGGGGCTGCTCCCCCCCCCCCCCCCCCCAGGCAGGTCTGCTGTAGCACTTCTGCACTCATTTGACATGTGTACAGAGAAATTGTGACTAATATATTTATTTGTATAACATTCTTAAGCATTTGTTCATTGTTCAGTTCTAGAGTCAGTTGGCTTTGAGATATATATATATATATATATATATATATATATATATATATATATATATATAGTCACTGCCTGATGAGGGCCCCCCTTCCAATAATGGGAGACTTTAAGCCCCGAGTAAACCGCGTAGCTACCAGAGGGCGCGGCTCTGAGGTTCTGGGCAAACGGGACCCTCCCACCTCGCAAAACTAACTGACAAAACATTTTTACCTGGCAAGCAGACAATACTCTCCAACACACAAAATTAAGTAGACCTCAGGCTCCGACCCCTAACACTACCTCACGTCGGGGCGTACCCTACCCCGCGCTATTGCGCAAGATATATCCTGAAAGGCAGCCAACTAATACATGTTCCTTATGAGCGGATATAGCTAACTTGGAACACATGCTCTGGCGGTGCCCCGCGTTACGCTGTGGCGAAGTCATCACGCCGTCCAAATGGGAGGCTGCTATTACCAGCACCGGACTCGAACAACAGTTATGGGCAGTCCAACGGGCCCACGACGCAGTAGAGAGACTTCGTTTTTCTGTTCCAACGTGGGAGCGGCCCGCAACGTGCCAAAGCGCGTTCTGAAGAACCCAATAAAGTTAATCTGTCCATGCATCCATTTTTTAGTGGTTACGGTCACCGGTGGTGGACAACTATGGGGCCAAAATTGGCTCTTGTGATCTCATAACAGCTTTTGCTGTAAAATGATTGCTTAACATGTGTGATCGAAATGTTAACAGCGGTTTAACTCACTCAACCACAATTAACACCAACCATAATCCGCAGAGTCACGCAGCAATTGCTGCTAAGTGGTCAATGGCATAATGACATCTCAATTACAGCTGAACCCTTTTATAAGAGACACTGATGTAACAGACAAACGGGTATAGGAGACACCAGTCTGCCTACATTGAAATAAGAGTTGATAAGGAAATGCATACATGGTAACCTACTTATTAGAGACACCTCATATAAAAGACAAGAATTGCTGCCCGGTGCACGTCTCTTATAAAGGGGTTCAGCTGTATATGTTTTCAATTATTTTTCTGCTACATTATCTCAGAAAAAAAAGGTACATCTCAGCAATACAACTGCAACAGTGACTCCTATCGTAAAAAGGTGCAAAAATAGATGACGCAGAGTATAGTGTATTGTCCTGCCTTTTCGCTTTACTGCAGTTTTCTTTTGTGCACAAGTAAAAACCAACTCGCCCAACTTTCCATTGTGCGGTACTCAAACCTCTGAACTAATTTGTATCATGAAAAAACAACTTCGTTATCTCCGAAAATTTGTTATAAGCCTACCTTCGAAACACTATCCACGGCAAGGCTATTCTTCATATACTTACAACTATGCTCATTATACGGAGGTTTGAGTTTGACATGCCATTGCAGGCCTCAGGTAATGCATTGCTGACAATCTCGCCCGAGAAGAATATTTTCTTTTCAACCAAGGTTGACAAGCTCGGTGAGCAGTAAGCCATGAATCAGATTCATGATTATGAAACGGCACAACGACAGAACACAAAATACAGACAATGAAGAAGATATGAAGACGGGCACCGGAGAAGATGCCAAAGACAACCGCCAAAGAAGATGTTTCATAATCATGAACCCTTACCAACTCACCCGATTATCGGTGCTACTGAACATGAATAGGATATACAACAGCTGTTTGCCTGTTGTGTATATGCACCAAGCATGTTTAGCATTAACTGCAAATGAATCTCGGTTAATCAGGACTCATCGCCTGTACAGCAGGCGTACTATAGCGCATGTCAAATACAGATTCAACAGAGCGCACCATTTTATTTTTATCTCTGCATTCCTCCCAGTCCTGTTGAGTGACACGCAACAGACATCTTTCCCCTCCGTTCCACAGCTGACAGAATGTTACGCAACATTTTTTTTTTGTTAGCACTGGCCGGCATTGCAACAGATATACCATGCAACATTCCTCAGTTATTCAAAACAAAAGTACGCAACAGATTTGAACGATCACTCACACCCACGCACTCAGAACAGAAGTAAAAAAAATGAAGTATCTTCACTAAAGGAGCAACAAGTCGCACATCTTTCATTCAAAGGACTTACAGGATAAGCAATTAGCAACTCTATATTTATAAAAGCTATAATAAAACTCTGTAAATAGAAATAGTTCATTTCATTAGCAGAAAACAACTCCACATGCATTAACGTAAGTTTCTTTTTCTCTAACCTCATGAGAACATAGCACACTTTCACATTTTACACAAACACCCTTCATTTAAGAAAGCGCTTGCAACGCGCGTTTCGCCGATTATCGTGCCAAACACATACGAGACGTCGAATTACCACAATCAATGGCTCTCGCATCGACACGCTGATGTAAGCTAAAAAGCAGTGGATTGCAAACGTACTAGCAAAACGCCGGCGGCCATTCTAAGCCACTTCGGCGATTATGTGATAAGGGTGGCTCACTCAACACAGCATTTGCTTACGGCCATACCAAGGGTCATAATTAGACACGTAAGTGTTCAAGTGGAAGATCACGTGCTTTGTTCATCCACCTTTTTTTTTTCATTATAGCAAGCTGCCGAGCACCTACAGCTCTGCGACTACATTTTCAAGCCGGATCGTCGACATCCATACACAGGCAGCCACACAAGAAACGAGTCTCGCGTATACACATGCGACAATCCCTCCTCGGGCATTTTTTGTACAAGTCTATATGAGGTTACAATCCTTCGCAACATGTTTTCTGAAACTCGCATATTTAACATCTCTCAACGCTAACGCACAAACACCAGCACGTGCACCCCGTATACAGTACATTCAAGTGAACCGCCCCACCCTGCCCGTAAACGTTAGTTCTTATCCTGGCACAGTCACCTACGCAGGTGCACTACCGAAGCCCGCCCCTCGCAGTGTAAAAAGCAAATAGATACAATGCATTTTTGTACACTAAGCCCACACGCTGGACATCCGCATCAGAGTACGTAGATGATGGTGGACAGCTTTCAGCACGGATATTTTCTTTTAACTAGGAACAGGTGGTACAAAGGATCCGCGCTAGTGCATTCACGCTCGAAAAAAAAAAAAAGTGACATGCGCCGGCCCCATGGTGAGCTCGGGCTTTGCACTGACATACAAACACACAAAAAAAAAGGATGCTCACTTTCGCCACTGCTGCCAGAGAGTCCATACGTCATGGCAGCGAGCTTCAGTGTGTCGCAAAAACACGAGCAACCGCAGTGCACGTCGGGAGGCTGGCGATACCAGTGGTACGGTAAAAAGTGCTCGACTGAAAAGCGTAACTAGTGATAGCCATAGGTGCGCAGAGCGATGTTTTCTTTTTTTTTTACTTTCAAAAGCCTTCGCTAGAGTTTCTCGGCCAGCACACGTACGTACGCCCGCACGAGACAGCGCATTAGAGGCAAAATGCAGCGACCAGCGTTGGTCAGGGCAAAACGCGACAAGTAGACAAAAAACGTTCACAAATGGCACGGGCCGAGAGCAGAGACGAAGCCCTTGCGGGGAAAATGTCGTGCGAGATGCTTGTTGTAACGCAACAACATAAAAAAAAATGGGCTGGTCTCTTCAAGCTCTCACCTTCTGAACTTGGACGAGAGCGTGTCATCTCGTTCACTAGGCAGCTTCAACTTCACAGAGTACGATCAAATCGCACGGCCATGCCGAAACCTCGTTCATCGAAGTGCAGGACAATTACAACTCCGTCTAAAAGGTGACATAGGTGCGACCATGAACCTTCAACAGTCGCCCACCACAATCGGTCACGTTGGCCATTCGGGATGTAGCAGCGCTGGGTCATCCACTCAAGCCCGAAAAGGGGATGTCGGAGTAAACGCAAGAAGACTCGTGAACCACAATTACACGAACTCCCTCATGTTGATGCCTCTGTGAGAAACTGCTCGCACTTTTCGGCTTCTTTAATAGAGTGCTTATGCTTGAGAGACGTTACGATCCGTTGAGTCTGTTTCACTAGACACAATAGCTGCAACTCGCCACCAACTCGCCTTGGTGGAAAAGCACATTCATGATGTTATGGGTGCAATGGCTTCGTACGACAGCTTTGCAGAGTGATGCCGTTGCGAAGTAGTGGTTCCCTTCTTGCTCTACAAGGTAGCGCAACCTTCTACAACCAGAACCATCTTCATCTTGCCTCTTCTCGTGGTCGGGTCTGCCCACAGCTCTCAACACAAGGTGTAACACTCAACACCACATAAGAATGCATCCGCCAGTGCCAGGCAACACGAAGGAACACATAGCGGAGCTAGTCTGTGAAATGCAACTTTCCCGTTTCCTCAATTTTCCGTGAACCCTGCCAAGGTCGCTCCAGTGGTCCGATGCATCGCTTCGACTGGGCCGAAAGCAAACTTGGTCTTGGGACGATATCATGCCCCACATCTCACCCCTCCCTCAACACACTAAATGTGCCTGCCTCGTGTAAATGCTTTCGCTCTGTCAAATCGGAAGAAGGAAAAGAGACGCATCGCTTCCTTTCACATGCACGATTGCTCTCTTCCTTAGCAGAGACATCAGAAGGAAACTGCAACCGTGCTCAATTTTGTTGCACGTATAATGTTATGTGTATATATATATATATATATATTAAAACTTCTCACTTTCTAACCAACCCCTTTACCTTGTACCACACACTTTCACACCTCGGTGAAGATGATGTCCAGAGCACACACTACATCGACTCGTCGTGCCTCGTTTGATGGTCAGGCAAGTTCATCAGTCTGGTTGGCTTCGCACGATAGAGTAAAAAAAAAAGTTCGCAGCTCGCCACGTACGAGGAAGAACAACCACCACCTCGTCTCTGTTTTCATTTGCACCATGAGGGAGGAAAAAAAATGTAATGGAAGAGCACCACACATAATGCGCAAAAGCATCTCGGCTCTCTTCACAAACACCAACTAAAAAGAAACAAGGGCCTTTCCAGAGCGACACAAAAGGTTTAGAAAAAAAAAAGACGACGATACACTGCCAGGTAAGCCAGCAGCAGGCCCGACTGTCGCGCTTTTTTTTTTTTTTAATCGCAGTCCTAGTGCAAAAGCAGAACCCCCCCACTACTGCTGAGTGCCCCTTCAGAGAAAGGGGTTCTGCTGGCCCACTGCTGCCGCGCCGGCAGGCATCCCCACGTAGCCACCATGTGGGGCCAGAGGTTGCTGTGGAACCAGGGCGGCCGGGTGCGTCAGGAGCGTCGTAGTCGTCGCAGGTGTGACCGGCGTCGCCGGGAAGCTGTTGTTCTGAAGCCGCAGCTGGTTGATTGTGGGTGGCTTGGAGGCCTGGAACGGATTGCTGGCCGCCGCTGCCGCCGCTGCGCCGGGCGCCGCCAGTGCCGTCGTTGGTGCCGAGAGTGGTGCCGCGAATGGGTTCGCTGCAGCAGGTGGTGCGACGCCCAGTGTACCTGGCCCAACGGAACGACAATAAGTCTTCTGCAAACATCTCCCACACGTGAATGTCACAGTTCAAACCAGTACCGGCATGCTCTTGCGGAGAGATTCCGTTGCGATTCTATGACTTTTCAAGGCAAAAGCCCTTGATGCCTCACCAAACGCAAAAGTGACCGTCGGTGACGTTGGTGTCACTTGAGTGATGCAAAAGATCATCACGTGACACCCTCACACTGTCATAGGAACACTTTACTCCTACCCTCACCTTTATCATTGGAACACTCGGCTCCCACCCTCACACTGTCATTTATCATCGGAACACTCGGCTCCCACTTTCACAATGTCATTGGAACACTCGGCTCCCAGCCTCACTCCATCATTGGAACACTAGACTCCCACTTTCACTGTCTTTGGAACACATGACCCCCACCATGACTCTATCATTGGAACACTCGACTTGAACCCTCACACTGTCATCGGAACACTCTACTTCTACCCTCACCTCTATCATTGGAACACTCAGCTCCCACCCTCACACTGTTATTTATCATTGGAACACTCGGCTCCCACCCTCACAATGTCATTAGAACACTCGACTCCCAGCCTCACTCCATCATTGGAACACTCAACTCTCACTTTCAGTGTCTTTGGAACACATGACCCCCACCCTCACTCTAATTGGAACACTCGACTTCAACCCTCACACTGTCATCGGAACACTCTACTCCTACCCTCACTTTTATCATTGGAACACTCAGCTCCCACCCTCACACTGTCATTTATCATTGGAACACTCGGCTCCCACTCTCACACTGTCATTAGAACACTCGACTACCACTTTCACTGTCTTTGGAACACATGAACCCCACCCTCACTCGATCATTGGAACACTCGACTTCAACCCTCACACTGTCATTGGAACACTCTACTCCTACCCTCACTTTTATCATTGGAACACTCGGCTCCCACTCTCATTAGAACACTCGACTCCCAGCTTCATTCCATCATTGGAACTCGACTCCCACTTTCACTGTCTTTGGAACACATGAAACCCACCCTCACTCCATCATTGGAACATCAACCCTCACACTGTCATCGGAACACTCTACTCCCCACCCCCTTCTATAAGTGGAACACCCGACTCCCACCCTCCCTCTGTCATTAGAACAAACTTGCTCCATTACAAGTAGATTGCTCCTCCGCTATTGAAATTTAACATAAGGTTGACTGGCGCAACCTCGCTTCCCACCTTGATGGGACTGCGTGCCTTACCTGCGGGTCGTGTCGTCACGAGCGCATCCAAGTTCACCAGGTTTGAATTGGGACCTAGGAAGCTCTCCGGTGTTTTCCGTTTGCTCAGTTCGTCTTCCTCCGCACTTGGCAAAGCGCGGCGCAACCCGCCCAATGCCAGCGCATCGCCGACCAAACCAGTTTGTTCTAAAGAGCGAGCGCATGCCAGCAACATCAGCCCCCCAAAAGAACGATTTCGGCGAGATATTTCAGGTCGCGGATCATTCACATTAAAAAGTTTGTAGGAGAAATGCCCGTAAATTTTTTAACACCGTGATTGAAATTTCAATTAACGGCATGCAGACACATATAAAAATAGTTTTGAAACCCAGTGCATTGACCGCACATGTCAAAGTAATTGTGACAGAAACATATTCGGTGATACATGAGACAATATGAAGACACATGTATAAAGTACATGAATTAAAGGCAGTTCCAGACATTTGTTTAGCAACGATGCAATTGGCATACATCACGAATGATGATTTACCCAAGTTATTCGACGGCAACGGGAGGAAGCGGCATTTAACGGTAAAAAATCATATTTTACGATGACAAAAGGAGTGTTGTGACATGAAACAAAAGCCCGTGGCGACAGCATTTAGTGAAAGGAACGAAGGTGTCAACACCCCAAGCCCCGCCCGATTCATGATGTATGACGAATTCATGTGAGGAAACGAAACGAATTTGCGGTTTAAGCAAAAAAAAAAAAAGGAAGTGATGTCACCCGTATACGCCGCCAGCGACCGCCCGAACGTCGAGACAGCACGTTGGGACGAGACGCCACGGTTGCCACGGTGATGTGGAACAGCGGAGATGAGCGCAGTGATCGTTGCAGACGAGGCGTTTGCGCCACACGGAGAAGTTGAGGAGGGTGTGTGAGACGGCGATGGTAGACACAAAGGGGAAAGGGAAAAAGGGAGTGGGAAGAGATAAAACACAGAAAACACACAGATGAGAGACTAGACAACACAGGAGATCACGGGACAGCCACACAACACTTACGGTGAAGGTACTACACTCAAACCTCGATATATACGAACCCGGATATAACGAAATATCGGTTATAACGAAGTAAATGAACATTAGTCTTGCAATAGATACAGTGCTAGGAATATACCTCTATAACGAATTTTCGGATATAACGAACTTATTTTCGTGTAAGATGCAACTGCGTTATAATGAGGTTTGAGTGTAAGCCAGCTGAGGCGTGCTGCTTCGTACACTCAGCGCCCACAAACCTCGCTAGAACAAAGCTGCATATTTGTTATACAGTCGATCCCGGATATATAAAACTCGGACATATCAAATTATTGGCTATATGGAACAGTTGCGATATCCCCTCGAATATCCCATACAAAAGTTTGGGTGGGTGCACAGGTGTATCGAACTCTCGCACAGCAAAACATCCCCTATATCGAACGCTGCGCGCCCGGAAAGTGCATTTTCGTCAACAAATATCGATCATTTTTCGGCCGCATTCTAACAATCCCTCGTCGTGCACAAAGTGATGAAGAGGCAGTTATTCCATTGCGTTGATCTGGTTCGTTGTGCAGCGCTTGTCAGTGCACCTGGCATGTTTGATACGCAATTTGCAGGATTTGACGCTCGTGCATTGCGTTCTTCAGAGGCTGATTGCCGAGTGCACCAAAATGAGAATGCGAAGAGACCCAGCAGCCTCGTTGCAACGTTCACATTCCCTTCTTTGTTCGCGCACGATGGCATGCGGGCCCAAAAAGCAATAGCGCTCGGGCCCGAAGGTGTCAGAGCGGCCGCTAAGCAACCTTTTACCGCGCTACAGAGCATGCATCGGCGTCAGCGTCAATCACTGGTGTTCTGCCCGAAGGTGCTGAATTTTCTTATTTAGGAAAGCTTCAGTGAGAATGACTTGATGAACCTGCCGGGCGCACAAGAAGCAAGACAAGTTTACGCACTAATATTTTCGATCGAAATAAAGCGCAGTAACTTCAAAAATAGTTGCCACCTCAATCTAATGCGAGCGAATCGTTATGTTAGCAGTTGTTACGATTTGCCAAAACTGTTTCGAGGCCTGCAATGCTGTAGTAAAGCCTTCAATACACATATTTTGTATTTCGCATTATCGATTAATCAAACTAATTCGCGATTCCATTTGAGTTCGATATATACGGGATCGACTGTATGCCAGTGTTAAATTTGATATATTTCTAAACACTGATGACCCTAAGAAGCATTTTTGCCACTGCTGATGTTCAGACTTGTCAGTGTGACGTAGTAACAATGTAAAACGCTTGAACACATGAGGACAAAATGGCAGTTGAGTGCTAAAATGCTAATGTCCATGTCTTTATTTTTTTTGTCCTTTGTACGTTCCAAGCGCCTTTGCATCTCTACTGTGCATTTTAGATACAGATTGTCAAACCTGATAATTTATCATATTGAGGTTTGACTATACAGCCGCTATAACGAATTGTGACAAAAGGTGCACCTGTGGAAAAGCATGCTGGACAGACGACATAAAGAGTCGCCAATTGATAATTTCAGACAGCTTCCCAGCACTGCTATTGGTCCAATATACTGAATCGGACGCCTTACGTCCTGCAATTGGATAGCTGGGACCCTGCCCGCACGGCCGCATCATAATTTAGCCACAGACTCAATCACAGTGATGCTATCGCCTTGCTACATCGCTGGCATGATCGTTGGGAATGTTACATGCGTGTTCTCGTCGATAAAAACTAGCGACGAATAGTTTGTTCACTTCAAAAAGCACCAGGACAGCGGGGTCACTGAACAAACAAAATGATGATGCAGGAATACAGACATGACTACACCATTTGAGATGCCTCCGACCAATGCATGCAATGTTAAGGTACCAAATGAAGGAAAAACTTCGTGTATGTCTCCTGAGAAATTATGAATGCACACTGTCGCAGTGCACTGTTGGCCTACGTTGGCTAGATCTACAACTCGCGTTAGTTACATTTTGTCGTCCTTGTTCACTCGGGCCTTGTGTGCTGATATGATTGATCAATTTGTATCTACGAAAACTAAGCCATTCTTTGAGTCCCGTAATGGCTAGTTAAATGCATACTTGTTTGCATACTACCGGTGACCGTTTTTCACTAAAACCTGTTACAGGGTCTTCGGTCGCTGCAATGTGTACCTTTATGCATTAGAACCTCCTCAAACGTTATCGCAGATTCTTCGGCAGAATGATGTCTGCAATAAAGCAGTACTAGAAATGCGAATCACGATGTACATTCTGAAACATTCATGAGCACCATCGATTGTTCTGTAACATACAATATTAACGGTTGACTTTGACCCGTGGATCAGACTTGACAAAATTGGCAAATGTGCTCGCCGCTAGCGTTGTGCTTCGAGCGTTATTAGCTGTTGCAGCACACAAGCTCGCCCAATGAAAAAATTCAATCTTTAACTTGTGCTTCGGATGCTCTATTGCTCTCTGTCACAGAAGCGAGACACTATTATACTATTTCTGAAAACGATAGGATGCCACTTGTCATACAAGTATCATATGCAAGTTATCATATGCACGTACGTAACACAAACATCATCGTAAAATATCACAAAATTTTTCTTGCTTTGCTTCTTTATGAGTACAATCTAAGAAAAAATGGAGAATTTGGAGAGTATTTCTGCCACACAAATATAATCGTCATCTGGCATGCTCACGTTTCCTTTCTTGAAAACCAGGAGGCTCTCTCCACTTTCCCTATCAAAAATGCTATGTCAATCTGATAGCACACACGCCGTTCATGACCAGGAAGCACCAGGACCACGGTGATAACGCAAGCAAAGTGCACGAGGTCTAGATGATGATTATGCTTGCGTGGCAGAAATACTCCCCAAAGACTGGACTTTTTTTTTTCCTAGAGCGTATACAAACAGAGCACAAATTGTAAAGAATACAAACACAGCACACAGTGCACAGAATACAAATCGAGCACAAAGAGAAGGTTTCACCCACCAGAGATCGGGCTGGTAGCCGCCGATCGTTTGCTCAAGGTGTCAAACTCGTCCAGGTCATTTCCGTTGGTTGTGGGCCCGCCAGCCGAAGATCGCCAGGGGTCTTGGCTGGTTGACCACGGGTCTCCATGATTCGCTGTCCCAGACAATAAGATTGACCGATTGAGACAAACCATTCCAGAGCTACAACATGAGGGCTACGAGAGGCTTAGTGGGAAGATGGGGAACTAATTCTGCAGGACATACTGATGGGCTAGTTGGTAGTGCACAATTCAGGAAGAGTGATGAATCCCATCTTCGCCGCCAATGTGGTGTTTCGGCCTGAGGCCGTGATGAGAGCGAACAAGCCACCATAGCACAACAAAACCGAATCTAGGAACACTACAGGCAGTAGCGCAGAGAATCCCATGGACAGTGAAGGCAAGACGGGACAACGCACTATGCCGTCCTGCTTTGCTTCGCTGCGTCCCCTCTTGCTTTCGCCGTCCATGGGATTCTCTGCACTACTGCCTGGACTAATTCTGACTATCAGACATTGCCGAGGGTCAGAACCTCTATGTGCGGACTTGCTTTAACGTTCAGTGTATGCCTTTTCAATGGACTTTGTGGCATAGCTTGCACGCATGAGCTAGAAAGTTCAGAACACTGCACACAGCACTGAAACGGGGCCCTCGCCAAACAAGCGCGTACCTTGCTTGGAAGTTGGTGACTGCCAGGGGTCACTCGGTTGACCGACAGTGGCCGGCCGACTGCCCGTGGGTGATGACCATGGGTCTGGGGCTGCAGCCTGGTTCACGAGAGATGTAGAAAGGAGGTAAAGGCAACAGACAGCTCATAAACAATTCTGTGACGAGTCGGGGTGTGCGAATATACGAACTTCTGAATATTTTTCAAATAGAGTTTGCTATTCCATTCAATTCGCAGAAACTTAGTACTCAAAGTATTCGAACTTCCGAAAAATAAATGTAACAGTTTCATTCGCTTAAAGTCATATCACAGCGCTTCTAACACGCATGAACTCGACTCTCGTTGCGCACTTTGACCTATCGAAAGGTTAAGAGTGATCGCTGCGCCCTTACACTACGTTAGACAGGTTAGCTCGATCACTGCACAGAGACTAGAAAGAGTGCAGCGTAAGAGTGCGAAAAGCGGTGCATCTTGTTTACACCGTACCTAATCGAAGATAACACGCACCCAGTTTTTGAGAATGCTAAATTAAAATGCATCTGCGCGTAATGTTACAAGATCTTTTAAAACTATGGCTTGCCGCTATGTTGACATCACAGCATATCCGCGGAGTGAATGATGATGAGTGGGCGAAGCTCCGGAGGTACATCATCAAAGACGTGATGGTGGTTGGTTGCATGTGGTCAAACGATGTGCATGTGAGACCATATCGCGATGCCATGTGTTGTATGGCATCGCGATCGTCATCGTCATCAGCGTCATCGTTATGACGCATACTGGGTACATTCCATGTGGTGTGCCGTGATGGCAGCGTCATCGTCATCACACAGGGAGATACTGCTGGTTACGCAGGTGGCTACTACGTACTACAAACTACAAGGGACGCACGACCCACGGCATAAGAAGCTTCGCCCCTAAAAAAAATAAAAAAAAAAAAAAAGAGGCCACCAATATACACCCTCATAAGAAAGTGAATTTTTTTTTATTCCGTTGGCAGGTCCATTCCTTCAGTGATCCAGCGCGCCGTGCAGCGCTCAGCTGCGCCACTGGAGAGCTATAATTTTTTTCAAAATGCTGTTTTTTTTTTTTTTTGCAATTTCAGAAATAATTTACGTCACCCCAGCAAGCGCAGCAAACTTTTTAAAGCATTTTTAAGTGGTTTCCAGTGACGATATTTTGGGACCAAATAGAAACAGGGCTACAGAAACTGAAAGTAAAGCAGAAGATGGAGAATAGGACAAAGGAAGCGCATGCCGATTCATGACGGTGACAGTTTTCTGGCGTCACCACATGGCATTTTTATTATTAGAGATATTGTAATGAAGTTAGGTGTGTATATGTGTTTCTTTCTCCTGTTTTCAAAATTTTAATTGGTTTTAATGTACCTCAATTAGTTATCAGACTATGAGAACATAGGTGAAGTCTAATTAGGTCGTTTCTTACGGGTCATTAAGACGCTTTCCCTCAATATTTTTTGGTTCCGTTTAAGATGCAGCTGTAGCCAAAGATCTGCCATGTGGAGCTATGCTATTTATATTGTTACTGACATACATCATCATATAAAAATTTTAAATTGTGTGGATGCTCTACAATTCTGAAACGCAATCAGCTAACAATATTGTTCACAAAATTTGACATGTTCAACTTAGGCATAAAAAAATAGCATAGCTCCACAGCTTGATTCCTTACGAGTTCAACGGTATAGAATTTATTAAAATTTTCTAAACAAAACCTAACGAAAAGTTCCGTAAGGCTAGTCAGATTGGCAAAAAATGTGAAGCTGAGAAAATCACATTTAAAGTTTTGACACTCACTGCATAAATTTCTAAAAGGAATCTTCAACAATAAATTTTATTTACATGTTTCCTATCTGTTTCCCTGCTAAACAAAACAAAAGGTGTCTTATTTTATCCAAGGAATTATTTCTGAAAAAAATTTCCTATGTGGAAAGCATGATCTGAGCCCCACCATGCCAAGTGGTTGGGTGGTCCTGAAATGACCATGGGGTATGAGCTCAAGCGACTGGCTCCTCATGCGTTTTCAGTCTTTGGAAAGAACCGCCTGTATGTTAGGCAGCATGCTGCCCTGTTCCACCCTCCCTCCCCTCCCTCCCTCCCTCCCTCCCTCCCTCCCTCCCCCCCCCCCCCGACATGTTTTCGCGAATGTGTGCGTCCACTGCCCTGCCCTGTGTAATAGGTCGCTATGTACTGGGCGTCGCTTACGCTCAGCCACGCGCAGGTGTAGCGTCCCGAGACGGTGCAGGGAACTGCATAGACTTCGCGTTTCTGTCGACCGCGTTTTGCCGAGACGCGGTTAGCTTGGATGCAAAACCACGGCAAAACCGCGCGTGACGCACCATCGCTCAATCGATCTTCGTAAGCGGAGCGCGAGATGCGCTCTACGACCCTCTGCTCGCACGATCGTTCTGTGCACGCGCTCTACAGTTCCGCCTAGCGTTTGTGTGTAAATCGCTAGCATACGCATGTCTGACCGAAGCGTATCGCAAACGCTCAGCTAAAGGTGCCTAATGGGCACCGACTCCAAACACTGGTCCCGACGGTGTACTTGTAGCCGGCGCCTTCTTGTTGCAAGCCCGCTTTTTACCGCTTCCAAAAGCTCATTGCGAGGACGGTTTCAGACGAGAGTCTCCGGGCAGCTCGATCGCGTGGAAAGCTACCGGCGCGTGTCGAGAAACACGCAAAAGTGCAAAAACAGATGTACACGATCGGACAGCCACGGTGGCCACGGCGCCAAACGCAACTCAAAGGGAAAAAAATGAAATGACGCGTCGGTCACGCCAGCGAATGGGAGGCATGGGGAGGCGCGGGAACGGCGCACTTGGAAAAGCGCGCCGGTCACGCCAGCCAATAGCAGATGCGGTACGGCGCACTTGAAAAGCGCGCCGCGTGAGAGCCAATCAGCAACCCGGAAAGCGACCTTCACAAAACCCGCGACGGCGGCCATTCTGCTTGAGCGACGCCATTTTGAGATGGTGCAAATTACGCACAAAGGAAACAGCTTCAAAACTAGCTCAAGATGGCGGCGCTCGGCCCGCTGCAACGCTTACGGCGCGCGCAGGAAGTTAGATCAAATTTCGTTCTTTTGGGGGCATTTTACTGCTGCCGGGGTGCCTTGAAGGCCCATTTTATTGCGTTTCCCGACCGAGCTTAGCGTTAGTAATTTGAGAGTAGGTGCTCAGATGTATAAACGCTCTGAAAATACGTTTTGCAAAAAATCTATTTTTTGGCCATTTTTGATCGTTCTAAGACCCGCGTCTCCCCTTAACAGCTCCTCTGTCATCAACACAAAACAAAAAAACATTGCTGAAACAGGGTCTCTCCTTAATGCCATTCTCTCATACCCTACACTACCAACCCCGCAATCTGCACCCACTCACCTGTGCACCATCGTAGAGTGGCATACCCCAGGGATCCTGTCACCGACGGTGGCTCGGCACCGCTGGGGCCCCCGAGGCCCCCCAGGTTGAGACCCAGCAGGTCATCGAGGCCCGACGCCGCCCCGGCCTGGTGGTGCGACGAAGACGGTCCGGCCCCCGAGAGGACGCTCCGCCGTTGGGCATGGCCGCGGTCCTGCGTCACGATGGTCCCAGCGCGACAGGACGTGTGAACAGTGCTCTCGTTCTCCGAAAGCAAAGGAGAAAATTACTTGAAAGGAAAAGTATGTGTGCTTACAGTTCGGGGTGTCGAAGCACATATTGCATGTGCATTTCGAGAGAGAAGCTGCGGAGTCAATGAACGAAGAAGAGCAGGTTTCAAGAGGCAAACAAAACAACCAATGTCACAACGGACAAACAAGCGGCCCAAGTTAGTGGGAAAAACAGAGACGGGTGACGTAGATAGGGGCAAACGTTCGGTTTCTGCACTCCTAGGCAAACGGGAGAATTTGGGGCATCTTTCTGCCACACAACAATAACCGTCACCTGGCTGCCTGCGTTTCCCTTTCGCAAAAATTGCACACGCTCCACTTTCCTAACAAAAGTGCAATGTCATGCTCACAGCCACACAACGTTCGTGGCCAGGAAGTACCGGGTGCGCGGCGATGACGTGAGCAAAGTGTGGGAAACTGATGACGATTATGATTGTGCACCAAAAGGACGTGTCAAATAAGCCTATTTTTGTCTTGGCAGGCATATAATAATTCCTTCGAAGCGTGAAAGTTGTTGCTCCCACCATAGAGTTTCCTATAAATACACTAGAGGGAACTCTGGCGCTAGTGACTATGGGAGCAGCAACACACGGCACTTCAGCCAGCAGCATGGGAATGATGGGTAGTACACGGATTTGTCTAATCTTCGTTCTTTTGGCTTTGTTTGACTCCGTGTGGCCTGAATCCGCTTTAAGTTCTGCAAACATTTAGCAGTTACACTTCACCACCTTGACCTTTTTGGGCTCACCGATTCAAATCGGCTCACGATGTTCACAATGGTTCGTTCTTTCATTCGAAACAAAATTGAAAACACAGCAATAAACAAAGCCACAAGTACGTTCGAAGCCGCATGCACGAAGACTAGGCAAATCCGTGTACTACCCATCATTCCCATGGTGGACTGAACGATCGCAGCGCCAGAGTTCCCTGTAGTTAATTTTAGGAAACTCTATGGCTCCCACGTCTCTTTTGCTGTCCTCCTCTGGCCGTTCCCTCAAAAATTGTGCCACGTCTTACCAACACACCCAAACAGCCACCTCAGTGATAGTGTGCGCAAGCGCACCTTCACTTAAACGTAGAATTAAACAGACACAGTGCAGTGTCCATTTCTTTCTACTCCCGTATGAAGTCCACGGTTACACACATGCGGGGCAAAGACGACATTGAGGATGCTATGAGCAAAGAGGAGGAAAATGACGACGCGATGAATAACCATCTTGCCACCGCGTGAAAGTGACGAAGGTTCTTTGTCGCTTCTACCAGTACGGCGAGTGCTACAGTTCAATAAAGGCAAGTGACGGTTAAAACATGCACGAGGAAACAAAAAAGAAAGAAAAAAGAGTGCCGTCTTCCTCTGTGTTATGGCCACTCCCGCGTCTTTCACCCAACAATACGTGGGAAAAAAAACCTGCGGCCATTAAACGAGTATATACAGTAAGCTATGGAGTCTTCAACGAGGCCTCGCCTCCCAGAAACACTAAGGGCGCAGTGATGGCAGGGAACACTCACGTGTGCTGCGACTCGTTGATGGCCATCTGGAGCCGGAGGTCGTCGTGCTTGCGGAGCCGCTCTTCCTGCTCCGCCTCCTCCTTGCTCATGGCCAGGGCCAGCTGGAGCTGGAGCTCCTCCTCACCCGCCGTCTGGGGACGGGCACACTCCAGCTCCGAGGAGAGGCCGCTGCACCGTCACCCTCGCCTGCGAGTTCGCCGCACGCGGGGTCATCGCGCCAAGTTTTAGAAATATCTGCAGGGAAGTTTTACAAGGAGGAATAGCGAGAGACAGAGCCGTGAGTAACTAGAGCTGAGCCCGGATATGTCGAATCTGAAGGAGATGAAAGAAGTTGTATACAGTAGACTATCAGTACAGTTGCATCCCGCTATAACGAATACCGCTACAATGAAATTTCCACCACAAAAAGTAATTTTCAATTCCCCGTCAGCCGCCCAAAGAAAACAACGTGAAAAATGTCTCGTCACAGCAAATACTTCTTCTGGGTATTTTCTGCTTCAATGAAGTTTTCGCGAGTACTACCACAGAAGGAAGAGGAGCCTACCTAGGACTGCCACCCTGCATTACCGTGAAGCCATGCCGTGAAGTCAACTTGAACACTTAAATTCGCATCTAACCAGCATACGGAGTTTAGCTTCTAATTTTCTGTATATTTTGTGGGTGTTATACGCGAGAAAATGCGTTCACTCAGTGTACCGTTAAGTAAGCCTGAGTAAGTGAGTGTTCAATCCAAGATATAATGAATGTGCTTGCTGGAACCAAAGGACAAGTCATAATCATCAGATTCTCCCAACATTTGTGGTCTACACAGGCAATTTCACTGCAATGAAATTCCATGACAACGAACATTTTTGCGCGTCTTGTCCATTTCGTTGTAGTGAGACTTCACTGTAAACGGAAATCTCCTAAATGCTGCTTAAATAGAACAACTGGCCCTTAATATGATTGGTTTCATACGGATTCTGCACCCCTGCTCCTTTCTCAGTAAACGGAACATCCGTTAAACGGACCATCCGTTAAACGGACCACGCTTTGCCTCGTCCCTTCAGGTTCCGTTTAACGAGAGTCTAGTTCTATATTCTCAATAATTCATTACATGTGGGTTCCACATATGAGGGTTCGGCTGTTATTTCTGGAGTTGGCCACTCATGACGCAACGCAAAACTGAGAACACTGAAGCACTTGCCCATCCCAAGAGACTTGACTTTATTAGCAGTAAGACTGAGTTGAATGAGTTGGTTCCTAGCTATTCAAAAGCACAGCACAAATGATGCAGAATAAATAATAGTAATAATAATAATAATAATAATATTAATATGCGGGGTTTAACATCCCAAAACCACGGCATGATTATGAGGGACGCCGCAGTGGGAGCGCTCCACAAATTTAAACCAGCTGGTGTTCCCTAAGGTGCACTGAAATCCCTTAGTTCACAGGCCTCTAGCATTTAGCCTCTAGTAAAATGTGACCATCACGGTGGGAATTGAACCCGTGACCTTTGGGTCAGCAGCCCAGCACCGTAACCACTACACCGCCACAGCGGGACATGAATGATGCAAGACAAGAAATGTGGTTGTCTGTTTCTGCTTGCCCCACTTCATTCGTTCTGCACTTTTGAATGAATGTTAACTTATTCTTTCTTGCGTCCCTTTCACACAGCTTAAAATGACAAACTGAGCGCTCTCTGTTTTCATCCCACACATTGGCCCAGGCAGCACAACTGCGCCTAGCATTTTCGAGATCGTCTGTAGCACCATTTCTAACAGTTTTATCTTATGCACACATTGTCAGTCAAAAGTTGACTGAAATAAAATAAAATATATGTTAAAAAAAAAAAAGCCTCCGTAAGTTTTCCTAACCTGGCGAGAGGTCCTCACCTCTGGGTGACGTGGCATCAGAGTTGTACGAGTCTCGTCGACTGGAGCTGCCATACTGGAAACAGAAACAAAAGAGTTTGTGATTAATTATTTCAATTTGAGGGCTTTAAGCACCAAGAATAACTACATGGTTAATGGGTATGCTTGAGTGGAGGATTGCCAATCAATAGGAGCCGCTTGGGATTTCTTAAGTGCACTAAATTTAAGTGCATGGCAAGTTTTTAGATTTCCCTCTCATCGAAGCGCGGCCACTGTGGATGACTAAATTCGTGCTGAGTAGTACCGTATTTACTCTAATGTAACGCGAGTTTCTTTTCTTTTTTTTTTTCCAGATTTTTGCAACCTGAAGTGAACCCTCACGTTACAATCGAATAGTGAAATTCAAGTTGTCCAAAAAGTGCAATGATGCACACAAATCTTTTATTTTGTTTTATTTTTTTTTCTTGCTGAAATGTCCCCCCCTTGTGTTGCAATCGTGGTCGCATTACAATTGAGTAAACCCGATATATACCAGTGAAGCAATCTTGATACTGTGGCAGGGCTGGCTCTTGCATATTTTGCTTGTTACAGCAAGACCAAGCTAATACGCACGCACTTTAAATGTATGAACGGTTGAAATGCAGCTGCGACGAATCCCCGACCAAGTCTCGTAAAGCCTAACCTATCTGCTGACCACTTTAGCTCAACACGTGCCTGCCCGCAAGCCCATTCGTGCACTGCTACATACGAGAACACAGCAGCGCACAGGCACGTGCAGTGCAACTTCCATCTAGGGGTTAAAGACACACGGAGAAGCACACCTCTACGCATTTGCCAAGTGCCTTCAGTCACTGTCGCAGTCTCTGGAAAACTGCCAACGTCGCGTAGAAGGGCAGATCGCAACGTCACCGCTGCACAACTGCTACGCAGACAATTAACGACGACGAAGGAGCGTCTTCAGACGCCAGGCGAACGCGCAACCACTCCGATGCGCAAGGCCAGACTGGGATTCTCATTTAGCGCGTTTTCGACGGAATGCGCAGAAAGTATGAGGGTATCCATGGAATATGGACGCCAGAAAACGCATGCAGGAAGATTATTCATTGTTTCGTCCGTTGTCAGTTTGTCAATGCGACATTTGCAAATCACTGAACTTGGGTCACAAGCACATAGGACGCTATTTAACTGCAATTGAAGAAAGATAGTGAAAGCAACGAAGTGGAATGTTGTTTTTATGCGAAGAGGATGATGACACTAGCTGTATCAATTCTTCCCATGACAATTCACAAAGAGCAACCAATGACCATTTGCGAAGACAATAAATGCATATGTGTACAGTCGAAACTATTTATAATGAACTCGAAAGTGTCGCAAAAAGTGGTCATATCAGTAGTTCATTGTATATGGACTCGCCCTTAAATACGTACACCTAGTGACCAAGGCGTTCTTTTTTTCCTGCTCATTTTATTCGGAAGTATTAACAAACCCTCCAGTGACAAATTCAGCCTTTTTGTGTCTTGAAGCGATGCCTGCTGCCTGCTCACGAGTAAATTAAACCACCTTTGCAATGAATTGGCATCGCTTTGCAGAAGCGCGGTACCATCGTGTGGAGCCGATCTTCCCTGGCTAGTTGCGTGCGTGCCTACTCTGCTCACGCCGTCACTACCAAGCTCCCTTGCAGTATACCGTATGCATGCGTGGGTGCATTCTTCGTGCCTGCCCCACTGCAGACTGCACACGGGTGCGGTGAGTAGCCTGTCCGTTCAAGTTCAACATGGCGGAGACCAGCATTTTGGAAGTAATGCGCACTTCCCATCTAAGCAATACTCCGGTGCTCCTGAAAGATGACGCATGGTGCGCTTGGGTAGTCGACGAATAAAACATGCAGTATACCCTCGCTTTCAGCGCATCGACGTTTCTCGGTGCCTGCACCACTCAAGACCAGCGAGTAGTTCGTTTCTACAAAGCGACACGCAGTTCAAAGCGGTCTTGCATGACACAGTGGCAGCGAACCTGCGAACGGCAGCACGGTGCACCTGTACCGCTGTCAATCAGCAGTTTGCGCTGCATGTGCAGCCAAGCAGATAGCTGCAGATGACCACGATAAGGTTGTAAACAATAGGAAACGTATAATGTGAACATGTTTTGCAAAATATGCGCGAATAATTATACAGATGCTCTGCACGCAGCTCTACCTCAGAACTTGTTCTTCAGTTCGGCACTTTACGAAGTCGCTGATAGGAAATCTGTCATTCCTTTCGCACCTCTGCCGGAAACAGACCCTTTTCGAGCACTTTGAATGGCCACTTGGTAGTCCACATCACCAAACTCGATGTACTATCGCGATGGTAAGAAACGTAAACAGTGGCTTTCAGCTCAATGGATCTCCAACATGCCTCAACTGTTCCTAGGCGAATCTGTGCTTCCAGCTGACCTCAACGGGGCGCTAGAATCCTACTCCGGCTGATGCTATCACAATGCATGCACTAATAATGTGCCCGTCATGCCTGGCACTTGGAACACGTGGTGCGATAGCACCAGTTAGAGCGAGCTTTTAGCGAGGCGAGCTGAAAGCACAGATTCGCCTAGCAACAGTTGAGACACGTCGGAGTGGGCCAAAAGCCAAGCTTTCCGCTGTTCACGTTCCTTTCCATCGCGACAGTATGTCCTCTGCATTGACAGTTCCCAACGTATCAGGCAGGAATGTTGTGGGATCGACGTGTAAAAACGAGGTAGGTATCTGCGGACCCTTTGCTGGCACTGGATGCCAGAAGAGTTATTTGCAGGAATACGCATAATTGAGGAATGTACAAAGAGGGGCTCTACTGCATCTGTAGAAAGATGCCGCAGAGTGCAGCAAAAGCGGTTAGTGACAGCAAATGTACCTTGGCCAGGGCCTCGGAGCCGACGCGGGCCGTGGCCTGCGCAAAGCGCTCCTTGGCCTTGAGGGCGCGCGTGCGCTCGGCGCGCAGCCGCTCGTCGTCCTTCAGGAGGGCCACCAGCTGCTTGGACTTCTCCCGTACGTTCACCCCCTGGTCCTTGTTGTCCTCCGTGTGCTGGAAGTCCTTCAGCGTCTGGATCGCAAAGATGTTCTCCTTGCACTGCTGGCTCACCTGCGACCACATAAAGGAGGGATAGTTTTGGAAAAGGGCATGATGTGTCAACAAATTCAAATGCAAAGCTTTAGGCACTCTATTCTGAAGTTGTCCAGTGAGTTTTTGTCATAACAGCATCAGTCCTGCAGGG
>JALIZH010021095.1:0-16261 GCA_030522465.1 Rhipicephalus appendiculatus
GCCTCGTGCGATGGCTGAAACGTCGTGTTTTTTTGTTTCACCAAAACGGTTATAGTTTCGGTTTCGTCAAGGCTGTGATCGCTCGAGCAGAGCTTAACTTTGATTTTAAGGGCGTGGTCGCGATCGCTGGTGCGCGCGCTGTATCGGCAGGTATCTGCAGACGTCTTCGTGCTGCGCTCTGAACGCGAAGACTGCGGCGTGGCCGTATTCTGTTCAGTAGCGTTCTGTAGATTTACGTGATATCGGATCCAAAATAGTTAGCCGCCAGCCTTACTTCGTATAACATTACAATTTGTTGCTATAGCATTAATTGCTTCGCCGTCGCGGTGAAACTGATTTTATAACTCGATGGCAGCGTTCGGAAAAGAAAGGATGACGGCAACGGTGCTCAAAAGAAGCAAGGGTGGTGTCCGGTTCCCGGAACAGCCTAGGAAAGACAGGTGCATCAGGATTGCTCATCGAACGCAGGCGCGTATTCTAGTTCATTTCGGTGATGTGCTCCGTTATACGACGCTTATCGACTCGGCGGTTGACGCTGGCGCGTTCAGGTTAGAAAAATATGGGTGGATGTAGATAGCTAAGGTCAGTTTCACCGCAAGGGCGTAGCAATGAATGCGATAGCAACAAATTGTAATGTTATACGAAGTGAGGCTGACAGCTAACTCTTTTGGGTCCGATCTCACGCAACTCTACAAATCGCTGGTGTAAGAAAATACTGCTACGTCAGGGTGAGCAACACTGTTCTCACAATTTCTTTGCGATGAGAGCGCAGCACATAAAAGTGTATGCGAGCCGCCCGCTGATGGCTGACGAGCTAGCGCGCGCGCCAGCGATCGCCACCGCACCCTTAGAAGCAAAGTTCACAGTTGCTGCTCGAGCGACCCCCCCCCCCCTTCCCCGAGCGACGTAGATGGGCCGGCTCGTTTGCTGCTTGAGCCGCGTTCGTCGCTCCCGCTCGTGCGCTTTTACCCGCGGGTAGAACACACGATGCACGGGGGTACATTTCGTATTTATACGGGACATCACGGCAACGGCGACAGCGAAAAATCCTTCAAGAGTGTACATATAATTATCACAATAGCAACGCAATAGCCTTACTATTGCACAATTTAGCTTATTGTTTGAAAAAATGCTACAATGGACAAATATTGCTTCACAAGTGCTGTGAAATGGGCCTACATCTGCTCTGAACGTTCTCTCCGACTGCTCCAAACTAGCTCGAAAAGGCCTTTCTGGCTGCTCCAAGCCTGCTTCAAAATGTATTTCTGGATGCTCCAAGCCTGCTACAAAATTACACCATCTCCCGCTATAGGGAACCATGTGTAGATGTGAAGGAGCGGGCGCTAACGCTTACACTGGCGGCGGCGTTGACGCTGGCGCTCATGGCAGCGTTGCGCAGGAGAGAAAACTGGGAGGCGCAAAGCAGGCAGTGATGGAGCAGTGTTTCCTACTGGAACATGCCAATCGCTGCTAATGGGCAATCAGAGACAGAAGACTCCGACTGGACACAGAGACCCGCACTCCGCTTTTAGTTAACGCGCACGCTGCGAATTTTTATTTTTCAACAACGCACAGGAGAAATCTCCCACCGGCACCACATTGGAGGTCAAGATCCATTGCCATATATACGGGGTGGCCAGTGAACGGTTCTGCAGCGCGAGCAGTCGGTTTTTTCAACCAAGAAAATGGCTAGCAGACGCTGCCTGCGTCGGCGTCGCGAGGCGAGAGAGGGGGGGACGCGCATGCGCAGTGGGAGTGTGAACGCCATGGGCAGGGATGCGTAGAGGAGAGAGGGGGGAGCGTAGGAGAGGAGAGAGAGGGGGGGACGCGCATGCGCAGTGGGTGTGTAGACGCCGCGGGCAGGGGATGCCTAGAGGAGAGAGGGGCGAGTGTAAGAGGGGAGAGAGGAGGGGAGGCGCATGCGCAGTGAGGGTGTGGTTGCCGCGGGGAGGGATGCCTAGAGGAGAGAGAGGGGGGAGAGGAGGTTTTTTATTTTTATTTTTTTTAAAGGGTTTGCGCATGCGTAGTAAGGGTGGGCACGGGGCACACCACCACCACCGGATTAAGCTTCGCCATAAGATGCTTCACATATAAAATGCACTTTTGCCTGCTCCCACGACTGCTCCCAAACCCATGTACCCTGTTCCACCCCTGATACAGCGATCAAAGCACGTAACAGCGATAAAGACAGAGCAAGAGAAGGGAATACACAATACGCAATAAGCAATTCGGCAAGCTCCAGTTTCCACTCTACACACCCTTCAGAAATGGGATAGCAATGTTTATTGACTTCGTTATCAAGTCATTTCTAATTATTGCGCGATCTCATTTTTATCAAGCTTTTTCAGAAGCGTTTGAATCGCGGAGTATATCTTTTATATGAGACTGCTATTTTTCCAGGCGGAAATGCAGCAAATATATCATTGGTTCATAAAATTCGGCAAGCTCCAAGCAGAGTGATTTAGCGTGCGAGTACCTTGGTCGGTTGGTAAAAACTGGCCGAGTCGTTTATGAATTCGCCTAAGATGACTCGAAAGGGAAAGCCATCGTCTTTCAACTGCGACATTAATGGGCCCCCATGTTGTTGTCTCAAGCCTCGCGTTAGCGTCACGCGTGTCTCATGCTTGATGCACACAAGCCGAAAAGGCTGCATATTCGGAAAGCCAAAGGGCTAATTCGTCAGTATGAGCAACCGAAGAGCCAGAGAAGCTACAGCATCGGGAGTTGCACATAGATCTACGGAAGAGAGATAGAGAGGTGAAACGCCAGTGCCGGCAATTGAACGTACAGTCGTCAGCAAGCTTAACGGTAATGCTCAGACACGTGACCTGGCTACTTTGGTTGATGCCAGCCGCGAAGCGCTGGGCCCTGTTGCCGACATAATACCTTGGTATGCTTGTATAGTATGTCGGCATGCATGCGTAACATCTCGGCAACAGCACCCAAACCTACACGGAGCTAGCGTCAATTAAACTATTTACTGGACAGGCTGCGGAGCGTTCGTGTTAAGCTTGCTGACGACTGTACCATGCTCGAAACCTCAAACAGTACAACACCAGTAGAAAGGAGACTATAGAGCACAAAATAGATAATCACAAAAGAAATAGGATAATAACAAGAAAACAACAGAAAAGAGCACAAGACAGCCAATAAGTGCAGGTAAGAACCTAAAACAAAAGGGGAAAAACGGGCGAATCAATGCTCTGCTACAACTTTAACTTGCTGTGCAACCGGCTTAGATTTTTAACAGGGAAGCTGTTTAGGCTAGCCGTAATTTGTGCAGCCTATTGGGTATGTGCCACTGTGTGGCCTGCGCACAAAGTTATCATCATCATTAGCGGGTATGTGCCACAGAAATTGGGTTAACCCCACTACTTGCCACTGGTCCACTAAAAACGAAGAAGACAACAGTTAGCCCTACAAACAGTTGTGTGACCCTGAAGTTTTCGCTGCCTATCAGAAAAAAGTCGCAGTTTCGCCACAGGGCGAAGCAATGAATGCGATAGCAACAAATTGGAATGTCAAGCGATGAGTGGCAAGCAGGTCGAAATGTGCAGCGCGCTCGTCACGCACACATGACGCACGAAAACAACACGCACAGGATGAGAGCAAACTAACAACGTTCACTGATCGACACTTCACGCGCTACTTGGAGCACATGCTCTGGCGGTGCCTCGCGTTACCCTGTGGTTATGTCATCACGCCGTCCTAATGGAAGGCTGCTCTTACCAGGTCCGGACTCGAACAACAGTTATGGGCAGTCCAACGGGCCCGCGACGCAGCAGAGAGACTTGGTCTTTCTGTTCCGACATGGCAGCGACCCGCAACGCCCTGACGTGCGAGTACCCAATAAAGTTTATCCATCCATCCGTCCATTTACCGCTCATGGTAGGCAGATCTCAGAGGAGCTTGAGCGTGTTTTCAATCACGCAACGCCCCTATATTTTCTTTCAGTTTGAAAACTGTCTTTGAGATGCGCACGAAAAAGTGGACCCTTTCTGCAGCCACTCGTGATGTTGAAAGGAAACAAGATCACCGGGAACACCTAGGGTCAGACGCCACCACGTGGCAGGAGGCGCCGAGGGGTCACTGCACGCGCTGCAGTTGATAAGAAAAAGAAATATCTAAGAGCGCCGGGTTCTGCATTGTCGACACTTGCAGCGTGTTGCTCAAGCACAAAGACGTAACAACGGTGGCAGTTATTACCTGCGCGTTCTTGTCGAGCGTCCTTCTTTGCACTTCAGCGGCGCGCTACATGTATCGAGCTGCTTGTCGTTCTTCGTTTGACATTCCAATTTCTTGCTATTGCATTCATTGCTTCACCATTGGGGCGAAACTGTCGCTGTTTTTATAAATCCGCACGTTTGTCATGCCTGCCGAGTTATTCTAGCCTTTTATTGCGATAGCAATTCTATGGACGCTCTCGGCAAATTTTTGCCGTCGCCGTCGCCGCTACCATCATGCCCCGGATATGCATATGTATGTATGTATGTATGTATGTATGTATGTATGTATGTATGTATGTATGCATGTATGTATGTATGTATGTATGTATGTATGTATGTATGTATGTATGTATGTATGTATGTATGTATGTATGTATGTATGTATGTATGTATGTATGTATGTATGTATGTATGTATGTATATGTATGTATATATATATATTGTGAGCACTATTCATACTCTTCATCTTCTCATCTGTAAATACACATCATCGCCACTTGAGTCTGAGCAGGGGGGCTCTGGCTCGAGTGAGAATAAAGAAGAGTGTTGAGGCCTGAACGTTGTCTCACAAGTGGTGGATTGTGCTGTCCGGTCCCTCAGTCATCTGGCTCTACCGGTGCCTCTACGCCTTCCACTACAATACACCCCTGAAGCTCCGTTCAGGTCGCCGTTTGCTACAACAGACCTTGGCAATGTCGCAAGACGAGGGCTTTCCCACTGGAGCGTTGACGACGCCTGCCTCGACGGGAGTTACTTCCTGTCTGGTCACCACACCACAGAAGGATCCACCCGTGTTCGCTGGCCTTCCTGGGGACGACGTCGAAGACTGGTTGGAGGAGTACGACCGCGTCAGTGCCCTCAACCAGTGGGATGACTCTCCGAAGCTTACTCGCGTCGCCTTCTACCTGACAGGTGTAGCGAAAACTTGGTTTTTCAATCACCAGCTAGACTTCCTGGATTGGACCTCATTCAAACACCAGCTACGGAAAATTTTCGCGAACCCTTCCATCCGTTCGGACATCGCGAAGAAGTTAGCGGGGCGTGTCCAGCAAAATGGCGAGTCATACACTTCTTACATTGACGATGTCCTCGCCCTTTGTCGCCGAGTGAACAGTTCAATGACGGAGACTGACAGGGTGCGCCACCTACTCAAAGGCATTGGTGCTGCGGCATTCAACGCACTCGTGGTGCAGAACGCCACTACTGTCTCACAAGTTGTCGCCACGTGTCAGCGCCTTGATGAGCTCCATCTGCTCCGTTTGAAGCCTGACACATGTCATTTGAGTGCACCCTCTGACAGCGAGCTACGCGCATTTATTCGGGCCATCATACGAGAGAAACTCCAGGCACAAGCTGCGTATTGCCCTCTTGAGCTCCGTACGTCATCTCCTGGCAGCAGCCTCCGCAACATCGTCAGGGAAGAACTTGTTGCCTTGACGTGTGCGGAAGTTCCCAGGCATGACCCTGTGCCGACATCAACTTACGCACAGGTTGCGGCGCTAGCACCTCCTGATCACACACCATCCCAACCGTCCCCAATGCACAGCTCAGTGAATGTTCTCTCCCCACGACCGTCGCTTCCGCCTCCCAACACCTGGCGGCCACCGCGACCTGTATGCTATTATTGTGGAATCCGTGGCCATATCTCCCAGTTTTGCCGACGCCGTCAACAGGACGAAAGACGGGGTTACGAGTACTATGAGAGAAACGAGCTTCCTGGTCCGATACCACAAAACAGTCCCCCTACCAACGTTACGAACGCCGTTCGCCATCTCCTCAGAGCCTCGAAGGAGCCGGTCCTTCCCGTTTCTCGCGTCGCTGCTCTCCGTCCCCGATGCTCCGCTCCTCTTCGCCCCTTCGACCAGCTACTTCGTCCCCGGGCCACCGCCCGGAAAACTAAGTAGTGCAGCTTTGGGAGGGAAAGCTGCATCTGTCGGGCTAAGTCAAACTCCTCCGCAGCGGCCCTCAAATGTACTGTTAGTATGTATTGAAGGTGTCTGGACTGAAACATTGGTAGATACGGGTGCAGCGCTTTCCGTCATCAGTACTGGACTGTGTTCTCGTTTGCGCAAAGTCACAACGCCGTATACTGGACCTCCTCTTCAGTGCGCCAATGCAGTTCTTGTTCGGCCCGTTGGTGTGTGCACAGCGAGAGTTTTTATCGATGGCATACTTCATCACATTCCGTTTCTCGTCCTGTCGTCGTGTACCCACGCACTTATTTTAGGATGGGACTTTCTTTCTTCGGCATCGGCCGTGATATCTTGCCATCAGCGAGTCGTTCATATGACTAACACGGAATTCTCATCTGATGACGATGCTCGCCACCTGCATTTCGTCACGGCCACTGATTGTGCTATTCCACCTGGCAACGAGAATTTACTGACATTGACGTCCGATACCATCATTAATGGTGATGTGTTTCTCGCTCCATGGGATCGCTGGATATCTGGTGGAATCGTTATTGCGCCTAGCTTGGTCAGGTTTCATGACAGCAGAGCGTTGGTCACTGCGCGTAATCCTACATCTTCGCCACTTGTTCTGCCCCAAGGTACACGGTTGGCCTGCTTTGCTGACACCGAACCTCTTGCCCTTATGCCCCTTCATACCGCTGCACCACTGTCGCCTACTACTAACGACGACCATGCGACGACCACAGCTTTGACTGCCACGATCAATCCAGATCTCTCTGCGGCGCAAAAGAAAGATCTGTTGGCACTACTTCGAAAGCACAGTGCTTCTTTTGACGTCCACTCCAAGCTTCTCGGGCGCACGTCCGTCGCAGTGCAACGCATCGAAACCGAGGGCAATTCCATCGTACGCCGCCGACCATACCGTGTGTCTTCCGCGGAACGCAAAATCATCGAGGACAACGTCACTGACATGCTGAGACGCGACATCATTCGGCCATCGTCAAGTTATTGGTCGTCGCCTGTGGTGCTGGTCCGGAAGAAGGACGGCTCGGTACGATTTTGCGTCGATTATCGACCACTAAATAAGATAACGCGCAAAGTTGTATATCCGATGCCACGAATTGACGACGCCCTTTACTCCCTCCAGGGCGCTGAATATTTCTCCAGCCTCGATCTCCGCTCAGGGTATTGGAAAATACCTATGCACGAAGGGGACAAGGACAAGACGGCCTTTGCAACACCCGATGGCCTCTATGAGTTCAATGTCATGCCCTTCGGTTTATGCAACGCTCCGGCAACGTTTGAGCGTATGATAGACACCGTTCTTCGTGGCCTTAAGCGGAAAACCTGTTTATGTTATCTGGATGACATCGTCATTTTTTCTTCCACCTTCCGTCAACATCTTGAGCGGCTAGACGAAGTTCTGACGTGCATTTCTAACGCTGGGCTACAACTCAATAAAAAAAATGGCATTTCGCCCGAAAGAACATCATAGTGTTGGGCCACCTAGTCAGTAAAGAGGGCGTTCGACCAGATCCTGAGAAGGTCACTGCTGTGACACGCTTCCCTCGTCCCGAAAATCAGAAGTAATTACGAAGTTTCCTGGGCCTTGCGTCTTATTTTCGCCGCTTCATTCGCGACTTCGCCTCCATCGCGTCGCCACTACACAAGCTGCTGACATCGGGAACAGCCTTCGCTTGGACGAACGATTGCGACATCGCTTTTGACACCCTCAAGGCGGCGCTGACATCTGACCCCGTGCTCTGTCACTTCGACGAGCATGCCCCTACCTGTCTGCACACCGACGCTAGATGTCATGGCATCGGTGCCGTCCTCGTACAGCGTGCTACAACTGGTCGAGAAAGAGTCGTCGCCTACGCCAGCTGCGCACTCACGAATCCTGAACGAAACTACTCAATTACAGAACAAGAATGCCTGGCTGTAATTTGGGCCGTACAGAAATTCCGCCCATATCTTTACGGACGCCATTTTACCGTAATAACGGACCACCACGCGTTGTGCTGGCTGTCGTCGCTGAAGAATTTGTCCGGGCGCCTTGGCCGCTCCCTCTCCCGTTGCCCTCTCCCACTACCATCTACTACGAGCAAGCCTATTCATTGCTCGTCCCGTGACGACGAGGATACGTGTCCACTAATGTTATCGGAAATGGCGGTTGCTGGCCCGGTGTAATCCACTCGCTACACTCAGCTGGCCTCCTGTCAAAAGCAAGACCCATACTGCTGCCGCATGGTTCAACGCCTCTGCGGAAAATCTACACCACCTAATTCCAGGTTGCGCCGACAACTCAGGCAATTCAAGATTGAAAACAACGTGCTGCATCGATACATTTACAGTGATGTTGGACACCAGTGGGTCCCCGTTCTTCATCGTTCGCTTCGTGAACAGGTCCTTCAGGCCTTTCAGGACGACCCATCTGCCGGCCACTTGGGATTTCAAAAAACGTACAGCCGCATTAGGAGTCGCTTCTTCTGGCCTGGTCTCTCCACCTCTGTTGCAAAGTACGTCTCTTCTTGCGCACGATGCCAACGGCGCAAGCGACCGACTTCACCTCCTGCTGGCTTATTACAGCCAATACCATGTCCCGAGGAACCTTTTGCCGCTGTTGGAATCGACCTTGTCGGACCTCTTCCCGTAACATCTGCAGGATATCGATGGATCGTGACAGCGGTTGACCACCTCACGCGTAACGCAGAGACCGCTCCTCTACGCTCCAGTTCAGCCTCTGACGTGGCAACCTTCTTTCTCGAAGCCATTGTGTTGCGTCACGGTGCGCCCTGCGTCCTCTTAAGCGACCGCGGCAAGGCTTTCCTATCCACGGTAATTGAAGAAATGCTTAAAAATTGCGGCACAGTTCACAAGACCACATCGGCATACCATCCTCAGACCAACGGCATCACAGAGCGATTCCATCGCACACTAATTGAAATGATATCCATATATGTTGTGCCAGCTCACGACAACTGGGACAAAATTTTACCATTTCTGACGTTCGCTCATAACACCACCGTCCAGCGCACTACTGGGTACTCAACCTTCTACCTTGTCTACGGCCGTTCGGCGACATTCACGATCGACGCTTCGTTCTTGCGCACTCCGACCGACAATTCTACGACTACACCCGAAGAGTCAGTCTCGAGACTTGAAAAATGTCGGCAACTTGCTCGGCTTAGTACTGAAGCCAGTCAACACGATCGCAAGCAGCGGTACGACATTTCTCATCGTGACGTCTCCTTCCGTCCTGGCGACGAAGTCCTCCTTTGGACGCCTACTCGTGTTCCCGGATTGTGTGAAAAGTTCCAGTCGCGATTCCTTGGACCCTACGTAATTAACGAACAAACATCTCCTGTTAATTATCGTATCACTCCAGTTGACGTTTCTCCCGACCGTCGCTACCGTGGTTCGGAGGTAGTCCACGTGTCGCGTCTAAAGCCCTTCGTTCGACGTCTCAGCCCAGCCTATGTCGCGGCCAGGCTGGCCGCTTCGTCGCGCGGGGAAATTAGTGTGAGCACTATTCATACTCTTCATCTTCTCATCTGTAAATACACATCATCGCCACTTGAGTCTGAGCAGGGGGGGGCTCTGGCTCGAGTGAGAATAAAGAAGAGTGTCGAGGCCTGAACGTTGTCTCACAATATATATATATATATATATATATATATATATATATAAAGGCACACAGAAAAATAAATCGGAATAAAAAAGTTCCAAGGCACCCGACCGCGGATTCGAACAAGCGACCCCTCACTCCTCAGCGCTCTTCGTTAGACCACTCAGCCATGCACCATGCATGTGCCGGCATAATAGCGACAAGCTATTTATAGACACCATTTACCGCTGCCGGTGTGCACATCTCAGCGGAGCTTCAGCGTGTTTTCAATCACGAAACGCTCCTACATTTTCTTTCAGTTTGAAAACTGCCCTTGAGACGCGCACAAAAGAGTGGCTCCTTCCTGTACCGCCTTGTGATGTGGAACGAAAAAAAAAAGAACACCGCGCATACCTTGCGTCAGACGCCACTGCGTGGCAGGAGACGAGGAGGGGTCTTCCCACGCGCCGCACTTCAAAAGAAGAAGACATATCTAGAGCGTCAAGATCTGCGTTGTCGACACTTGCAGAGCGTTGCTCCAACACAAAGGCGTAACAAATGTGACAGTTGTTAGTTCACGCGTGTCCTGTGTATACCTGCGCGTCCTTTTTCAGCGTCATTTGTGCTTCAGAGGCGAGCTGCTTGTCGTTTTTCTTGTGACATTCCAATTTCTCGCTATCGCATTCACTGATTCGCCCTTGCGGCGAAACTGTGACATTTTTTTCACAATATTCATCAGGAAAAAAACCGGCAGATCCCACGCACTGTGGGAAACGATGTAATGCGAAGCAGCCAAATCATGCTTTACAAAATTTGCATATCATGTTTTACATGTTAGGACCTGTCATTTATGTTCGTCATACAGTCACGTCGCGCAATACCAAATTTGGTGTATATCAAGCTAACGAAACGGCCGCGAGCGCGCCATGAGCGTGGCATGCAAGTCATGTCGCACATGTCAAGTCATGATTTTCATATTACCACTGATGATTTATGTTCGTCATACAGTCACGGCACTCAATACCAAATTTGGTGTATATCAGGCTAACGAAACGGCCGCGAGCGCGCCATGAGCGTGGCATGCAAGTCATGTCGCACATGACAAGTAATGATTTTCATATTACCACTGGTCATTTTTGTTCGTCATACAATCACGTCACTCAATACCAAATTTGGTGTATGTCAAGCTAACGAAACGGCCGTGAGCGCGCGATGAGCGTGGCATGCAAGTCATGTCGCACATGACAAGTCATGATTTTCATATTACCACTGGTCATTTTTGTTCGTCATACAGTCACGTCACTGAATACCAAATTTGGTGTATATCAGGCTAACTAAACGGCCGCGAGCGCGCCATGAGCGTGGCATGCAAGTCATGTCGCACATGACAAGTCATGATTTCCATATTACCACTGGTCATTTATGTTCATCATACAGTCACGTCACTGAATACCAAATTTGGTGTATATCAGGCTAACTAAACGGCCGCGAGCGCGCCATGAGCGTGGCATGCAAGTCATGTCGCACATGACAAGTCATGATTTCCATATTACCACTGGTCATTTATGTTCATCATACAGTCACGTCACTGAATACCAATTTTGGTGTATATCAAGCTAACGAAACGGCCGCGAGCGCTCCATGAGCGTGGCATGCAAGTCATGTCGCACATGACAAGTCATGATTTCCATATTACCACTGGTCATTTATGTTCATCATACAGTCACGTCACTCATCCCAAATTTGGTGTATATCAAGCTAACCAAACGGCCGGGAGCGCGCCATGAGCGTGGCAGGTAAATCATGCTTTTCATGACAAGATAGTCATGATTTTCATGATATGACTAGCCATTTATGTTCGCAATACGGTCATGTTATGCCATACCAAATTTGGTATAAATCCCATTAACAATACGGCCAGGAGAGCACAAAGTCGTAGGCGGCTAGATAGCTAGATAGAAAGATAGCTAGATAGATAGATACGCTCGAAGTCGCCGAAGTTCGCTAAGAAATGCTTCGCATTTAAAATTACAGCGTCACACTCTTACCGTAATCTGAATGAAGAAAGATCTCAGGCACTACTAACCGAAAACGTATAGCGTCCCTCTTCACATCGCTCCAAGGCTAAGGCCTCTTCAACAGCATCGTTTTCATATTTATACATATTATGATATACAGAGTCATAATCATTCAATAACTGAAGCAGCTTGAAGCAGGACCATGATCCAGGTTTTTTAGCGACCATATACAGCTAAACTATGTCGGCACTTTTGCTTCCTATTTTGAAGAAAAAAAACTGACAGGAGCTCTACTGGCTCAAGGTTATCTTCCCCGAGAAGAGCATGTGCATTTGCAAACATCTGCCGCGATGTTTGCTCGCGTGCAATAATAAAAATCTTTGCTAGATCCCAAGTACCATTAAAATCGATGTGATGCGAAGCATGCGGAAGTAAGATTACTTGGTTGTAATTTTTTTTATTAAGCGAAACTTTATGAAATGACGCTGAAGATATGTACAAATGTGCACACAGACATATCTTGAACAGTCACACGTGTTTCATACAACCAGTTGTTCACGTAACGATGCGTCACGATTAACGATGCCAACAGAAACATGGGCATTACCAACACTAGAAGCGGTACGCTGATATGTAGCACTTGTTCTTTCGAGAATGGTAGCCATGGCTAGTCCTACGTAAACCTACTACAGTTGATGGTGCTTAAGTATATGACTGACGGTAACCCGACATGACTGCTTTATCACAGGAGTACATATGTAATGTTTTGAAAATTAGATAGCAAGCACTGCAAACACAATTCGCGTTTCACCATTACACCTGCATAGGATCTTTTTCCAAAGCAGTTCCGAGACCTGACGTGGCTCTGTGGTAGAATTCTTGATTGCCACGCAGATTGCTTGGGTTCGATTCCTGCTGGGATTCTTTGCAATCGTCGGGTCAACGCTGCCGTAGTCAGTTTTAGGGGCGACGCTCCTAAGGGTGTGGGTCTGTCCCTCCTATGTAGTTGTCGTAGTAGTAGTAGGTATGTAGATAGCCACGTATAGTGGAATGTACCAACTGCACGTGATAAAGATGACGATGACGCAGTATAGTGGAATGTACCCACTACACGTGATGACGATGACATCATTCACTTCGTGGATATGGCGTGATTTTAGGGGCGAAGCTCCTTAGGGTGTGGGTCTGTCCCTCCTCTGTAGTAGTAGGTAGGTAGGTAGCCACGTGTAGTGGAATGTACCCACTCCACGTGATAAAGATGACGATGACGCAGTATAGTGGAATGTACCCACTACACGCGATGACGATGACGCTGATGACCATGAAGTATAAGCGCGTTCGAGGCCACACATTCTCTTTCTGCCATAGATGAAAACGATCGAGCTTCGCCCACTGATCATCATTCACTTCGTGGATATGGCGTGATTTTTTTCTTAACACTCTTGCATTTAAATGAACAACGTGTGTCCTCGCCATTCCTGGGTAGATGTAAATTGTCAAACACTCGTGGCGCATACCTGCATACTGCGGCCCGTGGTATACGGGTACGAGGCACTGGTGTCTCGAGAAATGAGTTTGACGACGTACGCGACGGGATTTTCCCGTTATTCGTCACGACCAGACAGACATATTCGTCAAATCCTCTTACCTTCCCATACTAACTTTGGTCGACCTAAAGTTAAGGAGGTGATCCCGAGTGCACCCAGACGTTGGCGGCTAGATAGATAGATAGATAGATAGATAGATAGATAGATAGATAGATAGATAGATAGATAGATAGATAGATAGATAGAAACACCAAAGTGCTTGCAGTACGCAAAGAAATGTTTCACATTTAAAAAGAACATCACACGCGTCTGGCAGCACAGCCCTTCCAACGTCCAAGCAGCTTTGGCGCGATCTTTTCGGTGCGACAGCAGCAGAAGACTGACAGACAGTGAAGGAGCTAGGACGGAACTCAAGAATAAAAAAAAAAAACGGCAGATCCCACGCATTGTGGGAATCGAGGTTATGCGAAGCAGCCAGCAAGGAGCAGATCATACTGTACATAACATGCATGTCACGATTTACATGTTAGGACCTGTAATTTATGTTCACCGTACAGTCACCTCGCGCAATACAAATTTTGCTGTATTTCAAGCTAGCGAACTGGACGCAAGTGCACCATGAGCGTGGCACTCAAGTCATGTTGAACATGACATGTCATGATTTCCGTATTACTACTTGTCATATATGTTCGTCATACAGAAAAGTGTCTACCAATTTTAAGACATATAAAGTGAAGGAAACGGCTGCAGGAGCGCCAGGGCAATGGCATGTAAATTCATTCATTTCATTTCATTTCATTTTATTATACTGTCAGCCCAATTTGGGCTATAACAGGGGTGGAAAAAAACATACATACACATAAAATAAGTACTCCCTATAGAAACAACTATAATACATAACAATGAATGACAAAGAATAGCCAAAGCACTTCACTCTGTAGCACAGAAAAATAAGCACAAAATGAACTATATATCTTTAAACACGACGTCATTTAGGTTTTTTAAGAAAGAAGGTACACATTCAGATAATACAGCAGAATTTGGCAGCCTATTCCACTCGCTGATCGCCCGTGGAAAGAAACTGAACTTGAAACAATCGTTGTGTGATCTGGAAGGAGGAATGTACATGTTATGCCGGTGTCTTGATGTTTCCCCAGTTTTTATACGCATATACTTTGATTTATCTATTTTAACTTGTTCTTTAATTATTAAAAAGAGTAATTTAAGCCTTTCATACTGTGTCCTTTGTTCTAGTGGTTGAAGGTCGGCCAGCTTGCAAAGCTGAGTTGGGGAGTGGAAACGCTGATATTTATTAAATATGAAACGTGACGCCAATCTTTGTATTCTATCTAGCTTAGTGGAATTACTTTTTGCATACGGATCCCACACCACCTTTGCGTACTCAATAATTGGCCGTACGAGGGCCTTGTAAGCCAAGCATTTGATTTCCGGGCTTGCATGGTACAGATTTCTCCGAAGTCTCCACAATGCTTTGTTGGCTTTAGCACAAACTGAGTCTATATGCCAATTCCATCGCAGGTCAGAAGTTATCAATAAACCCAGGTATTTCTGTTGTTCAACTCTGGCAAGCTCATGATCGTTTAGAGCGTACGTCGTATTTAGAATGCGTTTTTTCCTGGTTATGCTCATCGTTACTGATTTTGCGGCGTTTAGATTCATCTGCCAAGTAATGCACCAGTTGTGTATTTTTTGGAGGTTTAGATTTAATTCTGATTGACCAGAAGGAGATTTGACTGTTTTATACATTACACAATCGTCTGCAAAAAACTTTATGGAGACCGTAATATCTTTAGGTAAATCGTTGATAAAAATCAAAAACAGTAATGGGCCCAAGACGGTACCTTGGGGAACTCCAGAAATAACGTTAACAAGGGAAGATTTTTTCGTACCGACTTGAACGTACTGCTTACGATTGGAGAAATAAGAGGAAAACCATTGCGTTAGGTTTGGATTTTTAAAGATAGCGTTTATTTTTAACAACAGTTTAGCATGGGACACCTTATCGAAGGCTTTTGCGAAATCTAAATATATTATGTCAACCTGACCTTGCAAGTTTATTTCAGAGGAGAGATCATGGACAAGTTCAACAAGCTGCGTAATAGTAGATAGGCCTTTTCGAAATCCATGTTGCTGTGGGTATATTATGTTGTGAACATCTAGATAAGCCGAAAGATGCTTGGAGACAATGTGCTCGAGACGCTTGGAACAAGTACTTGTGAGGGAGACGGGACGGAAGTTTTTGCAGTCGTTTGTACTACCACTTTTGTGTATAGGTATGATTTTAGCGACCTTACAAGCAGTGGGAAAGCAACCATTTCTTATTGAAGACTGGAAAATAACTGTCAAATACTTCGACACCCAAACTGCGTACCTATATAAAAATTCATTTGGTATTCAGTCAGGCCCTGCACTTTTCTTTTTGTCGATTTTAAGGAGCAGGTTCAATACTCCTTGTTCACTAATCGCTATTTCCTCTATGACAGGGGTGTCAGAAGACTCATTAGAAGTCGGTACTTGTCTATCGTCATGGGTAAATACTGACGAAAAAAAGGCATTAAAACTTTCAGCACGCGTTTGTAGGTTTTCTTTATCTTCATGAAGATGGGCTTGCGTGTTTGGATTCACGTATCTCCAGAACTTTTCGGGTGCTTCGTGCAAGAACTTTTTTAGTTTGACGTTATAAAAATTATCTTTGGAATTTTTAAATAGACGCCTCAATTCCTGGCTCATAATGTGAATGGTTTTCTTCCCTTCAGGGCAAGGTTGTTTTGAGTGAGCTTTCCGTTTTCGTTTCAGTTGCCTTTTGGCATGAATCACTTCACTGAAATCATACCGTTCTTGACATGTTAGTCATGATTTTCATGATATGACCAGTCATTCATGTTCGTCATAGTTATGTTATGCCATAGCAAGCTTGGTATAAATCCCA
>JALIZH010021096.1:0-64661 GCA_030522465.1 Rhipicephalus appendiculatus
AATTCAGGAAAATTTTTCCGACGCGCGGCATCGAACGAGGGACCTCTCGCTCTGCAGCGCGTGGCGGTAACCGCTGAGCTACGAAAGCACACGTCCTTCAACGTTCAAACGGCGAGCTATTTATATACAGCGTGTTTTCAGCGTATTAACGCGATAGCGTTAAAGAGCTCGTTTCGCAGAAAATCCGGCGTCGGCGTCGGCGTCGTTGGTTGTGAGCGAAAAATCATCATCTTGTCCGTGACCGAAAAATCATCATCTTGTCCGTGACCGAAAAATCGAGAAAGATGCAAATAAAATAATAAAAATTTTCGGTTCCGAGTGAGGATCGAACCCGGGTCGTCTGCGTGGCAAACAGGCGTTCTACCACACAGCCACGCCTCTGCTTGGATATACTGTGAAAATAACTACCTCTGCTTGGAAATACAGTGAAAATAACTTCCATGCGCAAACGCAAGCGTCCTTTATATAGGGGTCGCAATATAACATGTAATATCCCAGGAATATTGCGTGGTACAAGCGTAAATTGCCATCGGGCGTCAGAATATGTGACTATCATAACGATTCCATAGTTTAAAGCCAGCCACCCATTACAAACGGCACACACCTTACTGCGCGTATTCCCTTAACACCACGTAGTGGGTGTATAGCAAGTTCGAAAACATTTCCCACATTTGCCGCGCATAATTTCTCCTGGTTTAAACAATACTACCCATTACATAGTATGCACTAAGTGATTGAAGTACGCAGTAGGGACGGGATATCGCTATCGCGTTCAACTCTTAAAGGCGAAGCTTAAGGGTCCCCCAATTTTTTTCAGTGTTACCAGCTAGATGGCGCAACGGGCGCGCTCGGCGGGGATTTAGCTAGGCGCCCCGCTCGTCGCGACGCGTGCGCTTATGCGCTCATCTCCCGTGCGTATAGTTTGCCCCGTAGGGGGTAGACGCCCGCGCGCGCACGCGCTTATCTCGCGGTGGGGGGAGAATTGTATGTCTTCGGCTTTCGCCGAAACGACTGCGTTGTAGTTACCGAGAGCACGAAGGTCACTTCGCTCGCTGCAGTCCCCCCCGTTTGCGAAAAGAGCACGCTTTTCAAACACAGCGACTGCGAAACTTGTTATTTCGCGCTCGTCTGTACCTGTGAATACGTTTCGTGCGTCGTTTTTGTTTGAGCAGCGCGTTAAGTGTCGAGCTGTGAACGTTGTTAGTTCGCTCTCGTCCTATGCGTGTTGTTTTCGTGCGTCATGTGTGCGTGAGCAGCACGCTGCACGTTTTGACCTGCTTGCCATTCGTAGCTTGCCATTCCGATTTGTTGCCATCGCATTCATTGGTTCGCCTTGTGGCAAAACTGTGACTTTTTTATACGTAGTATCTTTCGTAGCAATAGTACTAATACAGGCTGACCGTTTTTATAAGCAGCTATGGCTATGTTCAGGGTAAAAACATGGTGGAAACGAAAGTTCTTTGTCAGTCGACATACTGTGAATGCTCCGACCGTCGGCGATGCGAACGTGGATGTATCGGCGAGTGCTGAAAAGCTTGCGAAATCGGACAACAGCTATGATGTGACAATGCCAGGCCCTTGACTGCAGGGTAATAGGATTACTGACTTGGAGATCCTTTCATATGAGTTTTTACTATGCTCGCCTGCCCGGAGTGCAAGAACACATCGCTCAAACTAGAGGAGTACTCCCAGCATGGAATATCCTTCTAATATGCGGTTGTGTGTGTTGCATGCGCATATGCACACTCATTTGAATCATCAAAAAAGGCAGAAAGTTCTATTGAGAATAACCTACGTCTGGTATACGCCATGCGTCAGCGTGGAAAAGGGTATTCTGGAGCTAAACATGCCACCGCCGCCTTGGCATTTTGCCTACCAAAACATATCTGCAAAGCTTTGTAAAGCGGCAGAGAGTGTTTCATCTAAATCAATGATAAATGCCGTTGTGAAGTGCGTTGTGTTGTGCGAAGTACTGAATGTGGTGTGTCAGGGGATGGTACGTAGCCAAGGCGAGGGCATTTCTCATTGAATGGCTGCGTGTCCTTGATATCGATTGATACTGGGAAGATTATAGACGTAAAAGGCATGTCAAGCAAATGCAGGGCATGTCATTCGAAGAGCAAGTTGAGACCCACAAGTGCTGAATTTCTGGAATGGAGGGCAAACCATAAACTATACCGGTAGTGCTGGTGGTATGGAGGAAGTGCGGCTCTACTGGATGTTCGAGCCTGGAGAAAGAAGTCGTGGTTTAAAATATATGGACTTCTATGGAGATGGCGACCCCAAGAGGCATGCGGTTAGAAGGGCATATATGGCCCAAATAGCGTGCGCAAACTTGAGTGTATCGGGCACGTCCAGAAGCGTGTAGGATGCCGCTTACGAAAGCCGAAAAAGACTGTTGGCGGACTTAGAGGCAAAGGAGAGTTAACTGATGTTCCAATCGTCAGGCTGCAGAACTATTATGGCATTGCCATCAGAGCGAATGTGCGATACTTGCAGGCAATGAAGCAAGCCACGTTAGCAAGCCTGTTTCATTGCAGTTCTACAGATAAAACTCCAAGGCATGGTCTGTGTCCTCTTGGCCCTGAGATTTGGTGCGGTTTTAACCGACGGAATGCTCTGGGAAGTGGATGCTACAAGCACAAGGAAGGCCTTTCTAATGAGGTACTTAACCAACTGAAGACTGTGTATGCTGACCTTTGTACGGATGAGCTCTTGCAGAAGTGGCTGAAAGGAAAACCCAAAACGCCAACGAGAGCTTTAACGGTATGATTTGGCAACGGGTTCCCAAAGACGTCCACGTGAGCCTGCCCATCTTACTTTTTGGTTTATAAGATGCTGTGTGCCACTTCAGTGATGGTAACAGAAGTATAGCAGATATTTTGAGAGAAGCAGGCATCGAACCTGGTCACCACACTATCGTAGCATGCTACACTAGGGACCAATACCATGTAAAGAAAGTCCAGCGTCCGTCCACTGGCGAGTCCAAACAACACCGGAAGAAAAGACGGGCAGCAACAAAAGCCAAAAGAGAGCTCGTGGCATCTAAGGAGGGCCCTAGCTATGAGCGTTGTGGATTATCACTGTGTAAGGCATCATCATCCTCTTTGTACAAGCAATGGAAAAACTTGAAACTCGTTTTTCTGAAAGCTTTTCGCAAACAGTTGTAAGATGATTACGAATAAATCTTTTCCAATGACACTTTGTCTGCTCGTTCCTTTATTACTGACCTGTGTAATGAACTAGTATCAATAAAAAAGAATGGAAAGTTTTTTAAAAAAGATTTCTTTTAACCATTGCAGAAAAATATCACCAATTTTTTGTGTTTGTTGGTATTTTTACTGTAACCTAATTCCCAATCATCAAATGGCAAACATCCTAGTTCATTGCACAGTGTGTTAAGTTGGCTACCTTTGTGCCAAAAAGTTTTAATTCCGGAACTCCATTAACAAATTATGACTGTTCTCGTAAAGGCTGAGTTTGGGCAATATTATGTAAATATCACATCCCGTTCTGATTTTTTTCATTCTTTTCTGCATATGAACACCATCTAAAACGATCCTTCATATGCCCATTTTAAAATAAAATTGTAAAGGTCAAAATTAAAAAAAAGTTCACAAGAAAGTGGCGACAGCTTAAGATCCGCCAGAGTCCTTGAAGGACTGTGGATCGCGAAGAAAATTTTCAGTATATGCTTCAGGAAAAAAGTAGCATGCTTTTACAGCGGTAGATATCTCACAGCGGAAGCAGCCATGTTGCCATCGAATTTGTAGCTTCAATTCACAGCATAAGTAAACTACACAGCAGAGTAAAGAAGGACTAGGAAACTACATTGCATGAGCAACGGAACTTTAAACGTGGGACGGCACCGTCGTGATAAATCAACGCAAAACAAAACACGAAAACCAGGGAAAAGTCATATGAAGTATCCCTTGATCCTCGTCAATTGCTAAATTCAAAGCACTGATTCATTCAAACTGGCTGTAAGTTCGATAAATACGATTCTATTTTAAAAGGGCTCTGTAACACTTTTCCAAGTAGCCATGGGATGGATTCACTAAAACAACCGATTGCCTCACGAAATCACCACCGCAAAAATTTTTAGAATCCGTCCACTAAGAGCGGAGTTACAAAGATTTCTCGCACGCTGCAATTGCATTCTCTCTTCTCTCGTCCCAACGAAAGCGCTGGAAGCTAAGCAGAGAGAGATGGCACGGGAAAAAAAAGCGTCACGCGCGCCTCGTGACCTTAAGCACCTTTTCTTTTTTTTTTTCTTCGAATGCGAGGCTTTTCAGTGCGATCGCGCGCGCACGCGTGGAGAAGTCGCGGCCTCCCGCGGCGGCCTCAGTAACGACCAAGCACGCCATGCTCAAATCGGTCAATGGCTGATACTTCGCCTGTGACTAGAGCCGCCGCCTATTTTTGCTCACGCCGGTCGCGCCGCCGCCGAAGTTTCGAGAGTGACCACGCCGCCGCCGCCGCCGCGCAATAATTGCGGCGCGCCGCCGTTAGTCTTTCATTTTAACCCGAACGGGGAATCTGGACATAAAATACATCACTTCGCCGGAGGTGCTTTTCTCGATGTGTCCATGTAATGGAGTCTACATTTCAGCCAGCGCTGATTGGCGGGAGCTCGGCCAGCAAAGCGCCCTCTCTTTCCGGTTCTTCCTCTTCAACGTCATTTTGACGTCGCGAAGATTTCACAACTCTCGACTCAAATTATAGGAACGGAATGCGCTTCAACCATAGAGGGAAAAAATAGGAGAGAGTGCGCCTAGCATCTATAAGCCAACCTCCTCTGAAGGCGCTACCTCTTCGGGCTCGTGTCACAATTCCCGCCATGCCCTTGTTTCATTTCCTCTTTCTTGGTGAGCTCATGGGAAGAAAAAGAACGAAAATTCACGAGCGCGCACGCGCCCAGCTTCCACAAAGCAACCTCCACCGACGCCGCTCCCCCCTCGTGCTCCATGCTCTGGTCACAGTACCCAGAATGCTCCTGTTTCATTTTTCATGGTTGCGGAATTATTCTCGATGTGTCCCCCCTAGTGGACTGTGCATTTCGGCCGCAGCCGATTGGCAGGAGTTCGGCAACCAGCACGCCCCTTGTTTCCGGTTCTTCTTCCGCAATGTCATTTCGATATCACGAAGCTTTCACAACTCTCGATAATAATGAGAGGGACGGAATGTGCTTCAACGCAACGAACGCAGCGCCCAGACACCCGCTTTTGGGCGTACATCTCGGAGGGCGTGCGTAAATTCTGATCGCGTAAGCCATCGAATAAGGTTTAATGCGGCCGCCCTTCTAACGCACCTGTGAAGAACGGTACGCATTTCCTGCATCGTTCTCAAACATCTGTGACACATTCATGCAAGTTAAGACTGGAAAAGTTCCTGTTTCTGTACATTTCGTCCACTTTCGAACTTCTTACACTGGGAATGTGCTGGCGGGTTTGGTGCATCGGCGTGGTCAAGAGCAAGCATCACGGCTCTCCGCTTTTTCGAGTAATTGAATGCGCTGTGCCGAAATGGACTGTGGACACCTTAAGATGGACACGTCGAGAATCGCTCCCCGGAAGTTGTCTCTCTGTCCTCCAGAAGTCTCAAGAGTATTGACCCACCTCAACGCTGCGGCGTCGACCCAACTAGCTGGATAGCATATTCGTGCAGTTTTGGACTTACTACATTTTGCATAGATAAACCAAATAGATAAGTTATATACATCGATGGGTTAACGCACGTTTTTCTTTTCATTTTTACTCTAGTAAATCGATAAATAAATAGTGAAATTAAGGCAAAGAAAAATTGCAATAATTGATCGCTGAGCGGCACGACATGAAAACGCAAACACAAGAGTGAAGTCAAGAGAGTAATCAGTTATCTCTCACGTAGACCGTCACGCGCAACTCACTGATAGGTATCGCCTCTTGCCTGGGAATGCGCAAATAAGTATTTTAAGCGCGGAGCACTTCAGGGGCCAGGACTGCTGTATGCTGTCATCGTACGCTCTCATCGTATACTGTCGTAGCCTGGCGAAACGCAGGCGAAACCACTTATTGCACAGCTATCTGTAGGATACTCAGAGCGCGTTCGCGCCTATAGGAGAAGTCATCTTCCTCTTGGTCTTCGAGCGCCTTAATAATACTAAGTGTGGAGTACTTTAGGGGCCCGCGCTGTCGTATGTTGTCATATGCTGTCATCGCTTGGCGTAACTCAGGCAAAACAACGTATTAAGATAGGAAAAAAGGAGGAAGCAAGCAAAAAATAGAAACAGAGATCAAGAAAGGAAAAACTTAGGACGACAAATAAAAAGAGCAAGAAAACGAAAAAAAAATAGATAAAGACAGGGGAAGAAAACATAGAGAGAACAAAACACAGAAGGAACGAAAACAGAGAAAAAAAAAGAAAGAGGAGGAAAGGAAGAGAAAACCGAAGAGAAACAAAGAGGGCTGCCCAGCTCCGCACTTCCTTCAGGTTTGGCGCCACTAGTGCGAAGCTGCCTTAACTTTTTAAAGACGATAGTCTTTCTTGGGATACCTAAACGGAGAAATTTTGGTCTGTCTGTCTGTCCGTCTGTTTCTCTGTTTGTCGGCACGTCGCACTATTCAGCGGCTGGCCAAAGTTTGACTGCTTTCTGAACGCCCAGCCAACTTGATCAGTCGTTTTTGTGCATACTTGTGAACATTGTCGATCAAAAAGCAAATATTACGCATATCTGAGGCGCAACAACAATACGGAAGTATTAAGTGGTGTGTTCTTTTATAGAAAATACATAGATACTTAATTCTGAAGACCCTAGTGTTTCTTAGGCTGCGCTGAAAATGCGGGCTGCCTTGCAAAAGCGAAGAGCCGTCGTCTATCTCCGAGGTCGCGCGAAGTGCCGCGTGTTTCATCCGGCGCGCGATAGCTGGCGCAGTCTGCCCTCGTCGCTGCCAACAAGAGAATCTCTTTTCGTGGTCGCTCTGCGCGCCTTCTCAGCTTTTTACACGCTGCCAAAAACACCGCGCTTGCGGCGAGAAGACGCTTGGTCATGCCAGGACGGAAATGGTCGAGAACAGCATCACAGGTGGCCGCAGATGAGACCGGCAGAAGAGAGAGAGAGAAACAACTTTATTTGAGGTCAAACTAAGACCTATATATATTCCTCCGCCAGGAGGACCATGGCCAGCTGGTCGGCGAAGGCCGCCGACGCCAACCACACCCGCCAGTGGGGAGGTGGGGGGTTAGGATACTGCACACTTACGCAAGCACAAATGCATCGCATTCAATCGGCTTTAAACACTCTCTACAAAGCTGCTCTACATCTCCCTGTACACACATCCACAGCCAAACTGTACGCGACAGGCCTATTTCTTCCACTAGCAGAGTTGTTGAGCCTCCACAGAGATCGACAACTGGGCCGCTTATCCAGCTCTGCGCAGGGCCATTGGTTACTGCGTCGTGCTGGCATCCGGCCCATTGACCTTCCTCTACACACCCCTCAACGACCCCTTCCCAGCAATCTCCGCTGTGCCCCTATACCCTCTAATATGACTCCGTATCTTCATGAAGGACGACGACGTGCCCGCGCTCACTTCCATGACCCCTACCCTCCGGACACTGTCACATGCTACGTTGACGCGGCGTATCTACAAAGCCATGGCTCTACTGCCTGTGTTATAACGCCTAACCCTCTTCACACTCCCATCACATCCACTGCTGGCCCTTTCTCCTTTCCCACCGGCAGAAGACTATCGTATTTCGATGACATTTGCAGCGAAGCACGCAGATACGCGGCCAATTTTTTTGTCAACCTTCTTTTCCGCCGCTGTACGATTTTTCAGTTAGCGGCATTTGCGGGGTCTTGATTACTCTCTTGTGTCCGTGTTTGCACACGCGGTCTTTTTAAGGCCCATAGACAGCCTCTGAAAATGCAACATCGAGGTCCTTAACCTCTCATGACGTTTCCTATTTTTTTTATTGCAATGGAAATTATATGGCCACCCTCGGCTGAGTTTTCCGTCGCCGTCATGCCCCGGATATATATATATATATATATATATATATATATATATATATATATATATATATACACATATAAAGCTCAAAGAAAAATAAATCAGAAGACTAATGCAACCAACTGGGGATTCGAACCAGCGACCCCTCGCTCCGCAGCGCGTTGCGTTAGATTACTCAGCCACGCACCATGCATGCGCCGGTATTCTAACGGCAAGCTATTTATAGACACCATTTACCGCTGGCGGTATGCAGGTCTCGGAGGAGCTAGAACGTGTTTTCTATCACGCAACGCTCCTGCATTTTCTTTCAATTTGAAAACTGCCCTTGAGACGCGCACAAAAAAGGGGCCCCTTTCTGTACCCACTCGTGATGTGGAACGAAAAAAAAAAAAGAACACCGCGCACACCTTTAGTCTGCTGCGTTTTTTGACACTTTCGGCGTGTTGCTGAAGCACAAAGGCGTAACAACTGTGATAGTTAGTTCACACTTGTCCTGTGTATACCTGCGCGTCCTGTTCGAGCGTCGTTCTTCGTGCTTCAGCGGGCAGCTGCAAGTATCGAGCTGCTTGTCGTTCTACGTGAGACATTCTAATTTCTTGCTATCGCATTCTTTGCTTCACCCTTACGGCGAGACTGGGACTTTTTTTTTGGCGCTTTTCGTGACGCCAGAATGGTGATCCACATGACAGAATTAGGGCACATACTCTCGACTGGTCTATATAGAAATGTCAGTTGTAAATTGTCTCCTATCCTACTTTGCCATGCATTCGCCCACCTGCTCTTCCTCCCCTCGCAAGATTATCGTGCGCGATGAGCTGATTTCGCTCCATTTTGCGAGTTTTCGATTACGCAAGCGCAAATAACAGCGTGTAACCGTCAAGCTCGAAATCCTGATAGGCTCAAAGCTCAGCGCTAACATTGTACACGTGCTTTATGAAAAAAAAAAAAAACGAATTGCAGTGAAAGGGAGAACGCAACCGATGGAAGAGGTGCCGAATTGTTTGATTCTTCCAACAGACGAACTCTTAACAGCAAAGACGATGCAGCTCTCTCAAAAAAAAAAAAAAAAAAAAAAAAAGGCCGATCTTGTTTCCATGGTTTTTGTATATTTTTTTTTATTGCGATAACAATTATATGGACACTCTGTATAGGTTTTCATCGTCGCCATCATGTTCAGTATCAACTACAAGTCATTCACTTTTGTACACACATCTTATGCTGTACTCGCTAGTAAAAGCTCGCGAGCGCTAGCGAGGAACACGGCTGAAGCATAAATCCCATCTCCGTCACACAGAGGGCGCGTACTATAACATCACTCCGCGTAGGAGGCCTGCCGTCTATTGCTCCTCAACCAAAAAGCAAGTGCCTTGTTCGTGTTTTGCTGGACGAAGTAGTACGAAGGGACGCCAGGGGTAAAGGGGCTGCGTGGCTCGAGCCGCAGCTGTGAACTTTGGCAATTAGGGCGGGGTCATGAGCGCTGGCGAGCGCGCTAACTCGGCAGGGATCAGTAAACGGCTCGTATACTCTTCTACGCGCTGTGATCTCACCGCTTCGTGCTGCGAGCACTGATACGATAAACTGCACGAAAACCACTACTCTCACGTGAACCGGCCGCATTCCCTACACCAGCATTTTGCAGTTTCGTGACATCGGATGAAAGAGTTAGCCTCTAAGCTTTGTTCGATATAACATTACGACTATGTTGCGGCGGCATTCACTGCTTCGCCCTTTCGGGGAAACATTGTTCTTTTTTGAAAATTCAAGGCTCAAATTTATCACCCTACCAACTCTTGAACCCCCCCCCCCAACCTTCGGGTCGCGCCGCCGCCGATCCGATGAACCCCGCGCCGTTGACGCGTCGCCGCCGGAAGTGCAAACACCGGCGCGCCGCCGCCGGCGATTTTAGGACCGGCGCACAGGTCTACCTGTGACGCAGTGATTTTTGGGCTTGTAGCGTCATTTGTCGAGAGAAGAGAAAGCGATTTGTAGCTGACTTTGAGAGCGCTATAATATTTGGTTCACGTGTTCTCGGGAGCCTCAACTACTGATCGGCAGCGTTTTCTGACCATGCTCAAAAAGTGTTGCAGGGCCACTTTAAGATATCTGCGGATACAAAAACCAAATGTATACAGTATATGGCCTGAAATAGTTTATATGCGCTGTCAAGAGTTGCAACCACCTGCACTTCCGCGACGCGTTAATATCCACCAGAGTCCTCGAATGACTCTGGATCGTCCAGAAACTTTCACTATACGCTTCAGGAAAAAAGGAGCATGCTTTTATAGCGTCATTATATAACAGCGGAAGCAGCGTGCATTTGTTGCCGTCGAATTTCTAGCTTCAAGGCCTCATTCGACGCTGAATTGCACTGTATTAGAGCTTCCCCGAATCTCCTTGAAGATAACATCACTCTGAAGATGTAATGAACCTTCACGGTTAAACTTAATCCCGTCTTGCAGTTACGACGCGTGCCCAACAATTTCAGCGCCGGGGCCGCTCCGATGTCCACGCAGGGGCGAGGGCGAACCTAGCGGTTACTCTTATCCCTATATCAAACTTTCGCCGAAGCTTCATGACCAGTAAAAGTAGTGAAGGACTCTGGTATTACTAAAAATAATCCTAAATAAACGCGAGGTCTAGAATTATTTTCGCGATAATTGCCTAAGCTGATGCGAAAGCACACATGCACGATTGAGCTGGGACGCACACATTTTGAGCTCTTTTCGACCCTCCTTGATTGTTCTGTCATAGGAACAATAAGGGCAATAACAGGATAATTACGTAATGCGCTATACAAACCTAAACGCTTACAAATGTTTTACTTCTGTAACGAAAAGAGGATCGATGACAAATTTTCCTGTGGGAGTATTGAGCATATTGCGTCATCCGGGGCTTCAAACGTGAGGCTTCATTTATTACCGCGTTTGATACACGTCACGAACACACAAGCTTTTATCGGTGAGTGGATGCTCGCAAAGTTCAATCGGACAGGCCGACAACTAATCATTAAGGTGGAAACCTAGATGTCTGGTCAAATGCGAAAATTGAGCGGCGTCGGCGCATTGGGCGTCCCCGGGTGCCGGCATGAACACGAGTAATGAAAAATGTCATCACATGATTACGCCACCACAAAACATGAGCACGCCGTCACCGACCGCAAATACCTTCGACGTCACCATGACGTCACTGTGTCGTCACAAAACATGAATCATCACATGACATCGCATGCGCGAGTTTTGTGTATCTGAAGGTACTTGTGCGTGCCCGCTCATCTTTACAATTGTGAGACTGCACGTCATCTGGCAGCCTTGTGTTGCATGTTGATCTAGCCGTGACACAGTTTCGTAGTTGTTCGAGGCGCGCGCGTGGGCCATGACTGTGTTGACGCCGTACCGTGCTGCTCATTAAAGACGTTTTGTTTAATCATCGCCTTGTTTACGTCGCCGAGTCCTCACATTTGGCGCAGTCGACGACGAACTATGCCGAGGAAACCGGGGCCACTCGTCTATTTCGTGTGAGTTGGTGTTTGGTACCCGCTGCCCACCTCGCTGCCTTTGCCCGTCCTAAGCCTTCTTCGAGCTTGCCCGCCTGTCCATCGACCGCAATGCCGCTTATAAACTGGATTGACGCCACTGTGGAAGACCTCCATGGTTTCACGACTGACTTTATACGCCATGAACTTTCGCGCCGTAACCTGGAGACGATTGGCTCGAAGGACGAAATGGTTGAGCGCTTGCTCCATGACATCGCCTAGAATCGTCGACCATCTGGTATACCCGAGTCGACAGCGGAACAGTCTGTTCTTACTTCGAGTACGCAAGTGCTGAGTGACTTACTACAGCAGTTTTTGGCGTTGTCACAACGGCCGACTGCCCCAGTCCAAGTTACTACGTTGCCCGACCTTTCGGCATCGCTACCAATCTTTAGTGGCGACGGTAGCATTTCAGCTCGCCAGTGGCTTGAAGAACTCGAACGCACCCAAGGATTGGCCTCATGGACACCGTCTACTCTCCTCGCCGTAGCGCTTGGTAAGCTCCGTGGCCCTGCTGCAGATTGGAAGAGCGTGGCGGGAAACCACTTCGAGACGTGGGAAGATTTCAAGACTGCGTTCGACAACCAGTTTGGGGACAAGCTTACGCTCCTGCAGTGCCAGCACATAGTCACCAGACGCGTCCAGTCACCCAGTGAGAGCCTGGTTGACTACTCTTTGGCGAAACTGCGTGCAATTTCAAAATGCCCCGTTCAACTGACAGACCCTCAGCGCATTGAATATGCCCTACAGGGGATGCGCGACGCATACTTGGCAACAACTATCGCCGCACAACGACCACCAACTGTGAGCGCGTTTCTCGCCATCGCCACCCAACTCGACCGAACAATGGAGCATGCCTCCGTTTTTCCGAGTCAGCCACTCTCTGTAGCCGGAGCATCAACGTCACGAGCGCCTCCCTTGCCTGCGCAGCAGATTGGTTCTATGAATGACATGACTTCTTCACAAGAAAATCCGCCTACTCCGTCAGCACCACGTCGAATTTCATCATTACCCCTGGACCAGCAAGACACTCGTTATCTCGCAATTAGTTCTCGAAATGGCGCACCTGCTTATCGCCCCGGGGAAGACCTAAGTAAGGCCATATGCTACAACTGTCGCCAACCGGGCCATCTCGCATCGCAATGTCCCCGTTCTAGATCCAATGCTCAGATATCCAGCCAGCAAACAAGCTTTCCTTCTATGGCATGCCTTCAGCCTTCAGAACCACTCGAAGGATCCCTTGTGCAGTGTGCTGTAATTCAAGCAGACATTCCACTTATAGGCACTGTGGACGCATTTCCCGACAGTTGTTCAAAACACACCATAGTCGCACTAGATATCATTGGATCTGCCAACCTGCTGCCACGGACCAAATCTCCCATATCTGTTGTTGGATGTGGTACCGTCATGCCAGCTGGTACATTATGTACTCGCATCAGTGTGGGGCCTATTTCTGCAGTGCTTGAGGTTTTAGTTCTGGCTAGAAACCCCTTGCCTTTGATCCTTGGAGAGGACTGGTTTGAGGCCGCCCACGCTGAGCTCCTTGTGCGACCACCTCATCCAACAGAAATCCACCATCCCGGCAAGGGTATCGTCATGAGATGCCTGGAGAAGGTGCTACCAAGAATGGCCAATGCTGTTGTGTTGTCCAGTAGCCCTACGTCTCCTTTCACGCAAGCTGTATCTTCTACAGACTGTTTGCAATTTTCGCCATTGCCGGACATCAACAAGCCCACATGGTTATCCCTCGAACAGAAGGAAGAGTTGCCTGAGAAGAAGCCACATGAACCGAAGGCAGCACCACTTTGCACGAATGATGCTACGTTGGACATGCCATGGCCACAGCTGCATTATACTCACGCAGGTCCGCGGCTACAACAAGAAGCCATTGCACTTCAACAGGTATTGCGCCAGCATGTTGACCTCTTCACCACTGATGACAATGACTTCGGGCTTTAAAAGGGACTGAGCAATCCACCGACCTATTGCCAGATTCATCACCATATGCATGTCAACCATATAAATGCAGCAAAAAGAATCGCGGTGTCATTGACCGCCAATGTCAAGTGCTTCATGTAACAGGCTCTGTCATCAAGACGACACGGCTGGACCCAGGACTTTACCAGACAGCCAGCCAGCTGATGCCGGCCAGTGAATTCAAAACGAAAAAGCAACGGCACGCCAAGGCAAGCATGCACTTAGCTGCACGGGAACGTGTCAGTTCTCTGGATGAGCTCCGATAGCGTCTCAGCCGCAAGATTGAGGCTTGCCGAGGTAAAAGACCCGCAGAAGGTAAGCACAAGGCCAACAGACAAACCATCAAGCCAGCTGCTAAGCCAGCCCAGAATAAGCGACACAAGCCAAGTCAAGAGAGCCTAGCTTCTGCGAGCAACAAGAACGCGGGAAAGGCACCCCAGGGTGCAGCTGCCTTCAACCGCGACAGCCACATCATCCACACTAAGTTCAAACTGACTGACTTGTCAGCTGGGACAGACGCGCGACACAAGGTCGAAAAGGAGAAAGTTGTCCGTCAATTGGAGGTGAAAGCAGAAAAGATGGAGTACCTTGAGGAATGTGAACCGGACCGTGCAAGAGGGGCTCAAGAAAAGCGGAAATGTCATCGGGCTTTGGACAGGGCGGAAGAAATCAACTTGAAATATAATCCTGTTCTTCTGAAGACATCACTGAAGCCGTGCGAGAAGCAGCGGCAGCATAGGCGCAAGAAGTGGGATTCACGTACTGAGCACCTCAAGCAACGTCAGATGGAGCGCCAGCAGAAACGTCGTGACTACATCAAGGCACGCAAACAGGCCAAGCTTCAGACAAAGATGAAGCGTCTCAAGAAGAAGGGCCACATCGTTCCAGGATTCTGCGAAGATATAGATATTTTGGTGGCTGCAAGACTATGAGACTTAAACAGACGGGGTGGGATGTGGTATCAAAAGCCCATCGAGTACTTTAAAAAAAAGGGGGGTCGGATGTGAGACTGCACGTCATCCGGCAGCCTTGTGTTGCATGTTGATCTAGCCGCGACACAGTTTCGTAGTTGTTCGAGGCGCGCGCGTGGGCCATGACTGTGTTGACGCCGTACCGTGCTGCTCATTAAAGTCGTTTTGTTTAATCATCGCCTTGTCTACGTCGCCGAGTCCTCACACAATGGTATCGGGCATGTGCGGTGACATCGGAAATGCCGTACGGGACGAACAGCTTACGGCCGGCGTTGCTGCCACCGGGTGAACCGAGTGGTTTGAGGGATAAAGCGTTCGGCTCACCCATATAGCCGCTTAAAACCGACTTGACTTGGCTTGAAGCGTATAAATAGGTGACGGCGGAATCGTTTGGCTCAAGTTCATTTAGGCGGTTTAGGTAGTGTGGTTGCTCACTAACTTGTCAGAAACTCTATGGTGGCTTTTCTCCGTGGTGGTTGTTCGTTTAACCTGTGGTGTTACCGTGAGCTGTGCGCATTAGCGAGAACCGCCTCTGCCCATGGGGACGTGGTAGCGTTGTGTAGAAGTGTTATAGACAGTAATTCACGTGCAAGTCTTGCCGCTTTTGTTCCTGCGATGTCGCCGTGTTTAGTGGACACTGATGAGTGGAGGGAGCTTCTCCGTGGTGCCTAGTAGATAACGCCTATCTCCCGAACTGTTCGCTGCCAAATCTATAAGCTATGATAACGAGCTGTACGAGCGTGAAATAAAGACCACGTGTTCTTCGATTTGTGAATGCCTGTTTGACGCACAAGTGTAGTATTGTGGCGTACGTATACGTGGACGTGTGGTATGCCTGCGTTGCGTGGACCGATCGCTGACAGTTGGACTGTCATTTGCGCAAATTACTTGAACCAACACTTTTATTTAACCTGCGTCTTGCGTAACTGCGCGTGACAGATTCGGAATGCGCAAGGTGGAAGCGACGGGATAGGAACAAGCATTTACCCGGCGTTATTGTCCGAGTAGCTTACGCTGTCACCGATGCTGACAATCGGTTTTCTTAGCAGTGTCTCTATAGGTAGGTGTATACAAGTAAAAAAAAAGGGAAATAAAACGGAAAATTTATTGCTGGGAGCATTGTCTAGCTTAAACTGCCGACCCCTAAACGTCTTTCTGAAAGTTGACATTGCCGCAACGCAGTCGTGTAATGCAGCTAAGTGCACGCACTGTATTGCGGTAAAGCATACCTAGAGCGTGTGTGTGTGTGTAAAATGGAAATTTAGCACTGTCATTAGGCCTCGTGTGTGGGCCTTAATTATACACGCGCCGTCCCCTGTCTCATTGGTGGCGTTGCGGTGGACAGCATCACCACCTACTTCAGCCTTTGTAACGAGCCCATATCAATTTACCCTGTAAAAAAACATTTTGTGACAAGCAAAAGTTCTAGTTTAATTATGGCAGAACTCATTCAAAATTTGTGCATGGCCCATTCAAAGATATGCAAAATAGCTATGACAGACTCCAGTGGTACTGCAGATTTTTTTCCATCACATATATGCTCCTAATAGAAAATGATTATTAAGATATACTCAGGCTAGGTACAGGAGATGACCATCCACTTTCTTATTAAGTGGTAGCATTACCTTTCTTTGAAAAGTGGTAGCTCATGGTTCAATTTATTGACTTCAATCGAGTAATCAAGAAAAACAGCTATTGAAGAATGGTAAAAAATCATATGTCCAGTTTGTCAATGAAGCAAGTTGAGCTTTGCAAGAAATTGATTTCTGAAAACCATGCTGTGCCAGAACTAAGAACAAGGTGGTTTCAGCAAACTTATGGTGACCTGAGATGATAGCACGTGTTCATGCATTTTACAGGGGCTGCTTGTTGGCAAGATGGGGTGGTAATTCGGCTAGTGCCTTTCATCAGATGTGGAGATGCATCGCATTCCTGATCATAGAGTCTTAAAAAGACGGCTATGAAGGTGATGCTGAAAATTTCTTGAAGGGATGAGAACACAGCATTACTTATTAAAGCCTATATTTGATGGGGTTAGCACTGGGGCTAGCAGGTCTTAAATGAGCTGTTCACTTTTAGTAGCACCTCGTGGGTCAATAATTGTTGGGTTCACAGCAAGGTATGGATGAGGTAGGATTTTGCGAATGGCGGAGTTAGAAGTAATGATATTATTGAAAATGTATTGTTAATAATGCCTGGACAGTCTTACTGCAGAATATGGTTTCCAGCAGGGTGAATTTACTTTTGCTGATGTTTCTGGTGGCATCATTGCAGTTTATATTCACTGGTTTCATGCACTCTATATCAAGCACCACTGATAACAATCTGGTTTTTCCAAGGTTAATTTACTGATAAAAAAAATAACATCAAGAAACTACATGCTTTCTTATGGCTTAATCAGGCACACCATAGAGGTAATTTGTGACTGTTTAGTGAATTGTATAGGGGAGGTGTGTGTACAGAACATCATACATATAGTAATCTTTTAATGCTCTAGCTTTGTTTGTGTAATGCTTGAAGCCTCTTTTTCTATTAAAAATTGCTACTGAGCAAACGAGTACCAACACCAGGTTTGGCACTTGGGTAAAGCAGGTGGTAAGAGTGAGATAAATCTCAAGCCCTTCAGGAGCACCCACTGAAAAAACTAGTACCTATCGGGCAAAAACTTCCAGTGCACCAAGAAGGGGATGGGAGAAGGGTGCAGGTTAACATTTCAAGAGGGCATCTTCTGGCCATCATCCTTCCTTAGCCACAGACTTGTATAGCCAATGTTTAGCAGACTCCTACTAACATGAGACAGACTAGGTATAAATGTTGCTTCTCTATCGCAAGATGACACATCAGACCTTTTCAGAATTCCCTCACCGCAAGCCCCTACATTTACTTAAAAATATTTCCTTGCACGGTGTCCTTTTCTTTTTCCCACGCAGTTGTCTCAAGTAAAAGTATGCAGCTTGTCAAAATCTAACTGGTGCCACACAGGGATGGCTCCAGCCATCATGATGTGTACTCCACTGGAGCTGTCAGACACTGTAGAATCATAGATGGAAATAGTGACCTGCTTGTGTCACACCTGCACAAGATTTTGACGGAGACGTTAGTTCTGGCAATGCTGCCACGGTGGTAAGAAGGTGTACACCCACAGGAACACCATGGCAAAGCAAGCTGAGGTTCATATTGAATATAATACTTCACTTGTAATATAGTACTACTCTTGCATTCATTTATAGTGTCAGGAATCACATCATTTCGCCTAACTGTGATCTGTTTTACTTATCATCTGCATAGTTCTCCAGATTGGTCGCCGTACAGAAAGAAAAATTTCTTTGTGGGAGCAACACCTTTTTTTAAGTTCATGAGACTACACTTACAACATATGCAGACAGTGATATCCTGAATTTCAGCACTTTTCTTCCTAACGAAGGTAAACTGGTTGTCATCTTCAAGCTGTGATCTTTATAGCTAGGAGCTTTAGTATATGCCCTGTTGTCATCTTTTGTCAACTTGCAAGGTGGTACATATATCTTCTGGGAGGGAATAAAGTGCAGAAGTGATACATAAGACACAGGACATGTGTTAACTTCCATCTGTCTTTTTTTGTGGCTTTACCAGCAGATATTTAAGGAAACAGACACATCCTTAGCATGACAATGTGCAATGTCAGAGTCATTTAACATAAAAAAACATCACAAAACAATGCTAAAGAAACTTTTCTGCCTTTCTATGTTTCAACAGATGCGTCACTAACACACACACGCAACCCCTGCCTGGAATCCTTACATCATATTTGATCTCAACTGATATGTTCTGCCACTCATGCAACAATTACAATTACTTCCTTTAAATTGTAACTTATTATAGAGGTCGATTACAGCCCCAGCAAAGTAAGTGAGCAATTAAAGAAATGTAATCAATTACTTTAGCCTTACTTTCCATCAAAAAGTTTTAATATGTATCATGCGTTATTGCTCACCCTCCACAACGCCTATATTTTTCAGTTAGCAGTGCATGATAGTATTAAACCGTATAGTTCACATGTGATTTCTTTCGTAACCGATCCTACTCCTGGGTGATTTCAATCTTCCAAACACAACCTGGAACGATCATCCTTCTTTGCATGCTCTCTCTTTTCAGTCATAAGCTAGCGCTGAGTTTTTCCTTTATCATAGATAGTAATACAACTGACATCTCATGTTGCATGTATACACGGCCTTGACCTTGTTTTGATATCATCCCCTATACAAGGTTGGATATTATGTACCTACCTGGTATTAGTGATGCCTGCATACCTGCATTTTGATTTATTAACTCACCAATTTATGCATGAGACCTCAGATTTCGACGTGGGACATTGCATGAGGGTTGGAGCAGACTGAAGAAATGGCCAGTCATGTTAGATCTCGTAACTTTACTGATGGCCTTCAAAGGTTGCTTTGAAACGAGAAATATATTGGTGATTAGGGCATTATCAGAAGGAAGGGCATAACATTGTTGGGCACTATGCAGAAAGAATGAACATTGATAAGTAGTAGAATGGACATATGGTATGCAGATACACAGCATTTTGATGCATGCATGTGGTGAGAGAAACATTTGAAATTTGATTTAGTTTCCTGGAGTAATGAATTAAAAAATCTGCAGAAAAATAGTTGTCGAGCACTTTTGCAGTGAGAGGCCTGTGAGAGAAGACACAACCTAGGTTTTAGAGCTGAAACACTTCATTTGTAGGAGCATAGTCCATAAGAACGATTCTGGCACATTTTTTCTGCACCTATTATAGAGAATTAATTACATTAATTTGATGGTTGTCATAAATAGTACAGGCATGTTCTATTTTAGATTGAATTAAGGTTTCATGTGCAGTTAGTCTGGCTGCAGCTGATGCTGAAGACGAGTTTTAGATAATTACCAAGTAACCAATTGCAGGAACAAATCGGAATAACATTTATAAATACAAACATTACTCTTGTAAGTTTTGTACATGATCTGGAACAAACTGTTTATATAAATGAAATGATATGGATGCTGTGATGGTACAAGTTAAAAGAGTTCCAGAGTTTTGATGCAATATAAGAAAGTGAATGTGATCCGTAGTTAGTCCTTATGCAGGGTATGCATAACGGTGTAGTTAAGGTGCAACGTGATGAATATGTGAACTTTTGATATGTTAATGCTATTGACGGGCATAGAACAGCGTTATGTAAAAGTATGTAGACAAGTAGTAAAACACGATAATTGAAACAATCTATTTTGGGTTGTATGTTTAGTAATCCATAAGCATATGAAACTGGGTCTGTTTTTGGTATAAAAAGAAGGGCACGTAGTGCTGTATTCTGCACTACTTTGAGGGGTTTCCGCATTGTGGGTATGTCAATCCGTAAATTGCTATTGCATGTGTGATGTGTGAATGTATGAAAGAATGATATATAATGTTAATGTTGTCTTTAATGGAAAAATGTAGCATAGCCAGTAAAGAATAGGTATCTTCAGAGTTGTTTCGTGAACATGCGTGTGACATGAAGGTTGTGCGCCTAAGTAGACACCAAGAAATTTTGTTTTACTAGCCCTTTCCAGTACTGTGTTATCTATTTCAAGATGATTAGTTGAAGTAAGGTGAGTGTTTTGGTGGGCAAAGATAATACAATTACTTTAGAGCTGTTGGTGAGGAGCTTGCTTCCATGAAGCCAAAATTATAGTTTTTTCAGGGCTGTTGCTACTTTGTCGTATAGTATATTTTGGTTTTTGGCTGTTATAAATATATTCGTGTCATCTGCGTAAAGCATGCAATCTTCAGATGTGATGAATGGTAGATCATTGATATAAGCTAGGAACAAAAAAGGCCCCAAGAATTGATCCTTGCGGAGCCCCCTCTGTTCGTTATACATCAACAAGATGACACGGCTGTTACACATATTTATATAGTTAGACAAAAGAGTTAGGGCAGTCCCGTGTATTCCATAGTGCTCTAATTTGGTTATTAATGTCATGGTCAAGTATATGAAATACTTTTGTGAGGTAAACGAATACTATACCCATTGTAAGTAATTTATTTTCGATCTTTGCTTTTGTTTTTCGACAATGTTAAGGTAGAGCATATTCTGTTGATTTTCTCTTCCTGAAGCCGTATTGCTCAGGTGCGTACAAATTATGTTTCTAAAAAAATTGTTGAGTCTACGGTGCATTGCCCTTTCAACAACTTTGGTCAGTGCTGGCAGTATGGCGATTGGACGATAATTTGCAACTTCATCTTGTCACCTTTCTTAAACACGGGTATTATTTTGGCGACTTTTAATTTTGAGGGAAACCAACCCGTTTCGAAAATATCATTGATGACATATGTTAATGGCTCAGCAAGAAGTGCAGATAAGTGTTTTATAATTTGAACCGATACGCCATCGTCTCTTACTGACTTGGTGTCTTTCAGTGTAACAATTGTTTTGTTGATTTCATCGTTGGTTGCCGTATAAAGGAAAATTGAATTCAAGTCTTTCGCACCAGGAAGGCTACTACAAGTGTTGTTGCACGATATTGTGTTACTGGTAGTGACTACACTTTGCAAAGTGATCAATTAAAAGCATTGCTTAAAGCGGTAGTTTTAACCATAATGGTGAGTGTTTTGGGGGGCCATTAATAATTCCTGGAACATTACTATCCATCTTTCCTTTTTTGAGGGCTTCATCAATAACTTTCCACGTCGCCTTACTGTCGTTATTAGCTTGTGCTATTTTTGAACTGAAATAGCCATGCTTCAAAATTTCCAAGAGTTTATTAAGGTGGTTGTTGTATCACTTGAACCTTGCTTCGAGATTGACGTTGTGCAGTTGACACTTTAACTTTTTATGCATGTTGTTCTTGTGATTGATGGAGTGCAAAAGAGCAGCAGTTATCCATGGTTCGCATTTGAAATTAGTTCTTGTAAAAGTGATCACGGTCTCTCCAACCGTCATGTGTGTTCGCAAAATGTTAATGAATGCATTATATTTTTCCTCGGTTTATCCTGCTGAATACATTTCTTGCCAGTTTCCTCTTGCCAATGAGTGGAAAATAGGTGTTTTTGTTATAAATTATGCGTGTTACTAGTTTTCGTTGTTTGGTTAGTTGGATCTGATATTACAAACACAGGCAGATGATCAGTAATGTCACATGAAATGGTGCCTGTTACAAAGATTGGTGATGGATGGTTCGTTATAGTGTTGTCAAGTATACTTTGTTGCGAGCTTTTTTATACGAGTGGCAGATCTAATTAATTGCAGCAGACCTTCGCGAGTGAGTAAGTCAGCATAAGAATAATAGTGGAGTCCTTTTGAGCAACGTCAATATATATCGCCCAGTAAAATGACTTGATTGTTCGGTTCAATGTAGGTATCGAGTAGTTTTTCAAGTTCTTGGAAAAAAGTGTTTGGTTTTGTTAAGCAGTGACCTTTATATAACACCTATCAAGGTTTTTTTAGTCTTGTGTGGCAGTAAGTCTTTCATATAATTCTGAAAAACCCATAGGTATAACTAATGAACAATGCACTGAACCTCTTATTATGACACATTTGTGAAAAATTTTACTGCCTCCTGCAATGATTGCCTATGTCCTACTTGCCAGAATGATTGTGTAGTCGTTACTCTAGTGATTGTTCATGTGGCTGGTGTTGCAAAAATAATTTATTTGCTGAAACACAACACTCATATCCTGGTTCTCAAAATTATGAAAAAAATACCAGTGCTGTTCTAATATTCCAACAAAGCTTTTTTAGCAGTCAATGAAGACATCTCCACTGCACACTACACTCCAGAGCATGAATTTAAAAATACACTTCAAAGTAAAACTCAGCTTAATTTCTGTAATCTTTATTACTCATTAATTACATCATGCTCTCGATGCAATCATCATTCACAGATTGACTTGTTTTAGAATTTGGCAACGCTTTTGATAAGGTCTATCATAAACATTTACTTTAAAATTAAGTCATATGGACCTTGGCATTAACATCTTTTAGTGCACTGGATGCTTCCTGTAAAACTGCACTCACTTGGTAACCACAAATAGCCATTACTCCCTACTTTGAAGTATAACCTCTGGCGCACTGCAAGGTTCAGTATTCAGGTAGGCACAGTTTGTTCCTCATTTATACCAACAACCTCCCTTCCTTGCTAACACCTAACATTTACTCATCATTTGCTGATAATGGTGTTATCATTCCCGAAATAACTAATGCAGACGATTTAAACCACCTGCCATAATTACTGTAGCTAACTGGTGTGAACATTGCTAAATGAAAGTAGGTGTTAGTGAAAGCATGCATGTGTGCTGAATAATAAACATAATGCATAAATATTACTTAAGTATATAATTGTCAGGTATTTTAAATACCTGGGTCCATAGGTAGGCGAACTCACTCATGAGCTGACTCACTCAGACTCAGCTTTGGTGAGTTTGATTCCGAGTGCATGAGTCCGATTGAAGAAAATTTTTGTGAGTTTGAGTCCGAGTGAGTGCGAAGCGCAAGATATATTTCTTGAGTGAGTGTGAGTGAGTTCCACTTTTTTTGCCGACCTATGGCCCCCCATCTACACATTTTCAGCATTACTATCAGCCTTACCTGGATTTGCGCTTATACTCACGTCTACTCACACGTATTTTAAAGCAGTGTCGTTCATACACCATTTCAATATTTATTGATCACAAGCACGAATGACGTAGGAGGATGCTTTAACCCCCCCCCCCCTCGCCAACTCTTCCAGGGAAGTTCTTGATAAATATATTGTTCGTTGTCGTCTGTTTCAAGACAAATGACCGGACTTGTTTGCGAGCACTCATAACTTGTATTCGAAGGTATTATATTAAAAGGTGCCAATACAAAAATTGAATGACACTTTGTGAATTCCAAAGTGTGTTCGGCAAAAGCCTGTGGCCATTTGAATGACTATGCCATATATCTTTTCCTGTTTTTTGTTCTTTTACACTTTCTATGCAATCACGTGATTGATGAGAAAGTGTAAGAGGAAGAGGCCACAGCTGGCACCGTTCCAGGGCACGGACGGACGGCGGAAGGACGCCCGCTTTCGCCTCAAAACACCGATTACGTGAGATATTGGTGTTAAAGAGCATCGACACCATGGTCGAAAAACCTAATCCTAGGCTAATGGACTCATGAGTCGGCTCACTTGGACTCGCTCAGACTACATCGAGCCTTGAGTCTGAGTCTGAGTCAGTCTGGGTTAGTAATGTTTTGGTGAGTTTGAGTCTGAGTGAGTTCGGTCGAAGAAAATTTTCGTGAGTGTGAGTCCGTGCGAGTCCAGTTCAGGAAAATTTTGGTGAGTCTGAGTCCGAGTGAGCCCTAAGCGCAAAATATGTTTCATGAGTCAGTCTGAGTGAGCTCCACAAGCTTTGCCGACCTATGCCTGGGTGTGCAGCTGTCTGTTAACTTATTGTGGAACACCCCTACTGACTAAAAAGTTAGCAATGCTAACCACGTTCTTGGCTTGTGTTATAAATTTTGACCATTCCATCCTTAAAAATACTTCTTTATGCTATCCTTGTACGACCAAAAAAAATATACCCATGCATGTTCCCTTAACATGTTTTGTAAACAAATTTGTCCAGTGCCTACAAACAAGCTTTACAAATATGCCTTTTGCCCTGGTTGACACTTTAGTGTTCTCACTCAATGCACCGTAAGGGCACGGGGACCTTAAGAAAAACCTTATGGGCCTTACAAGTGACTTGGTTCAAGACCAACCGAACAATTACAGTTGATTCAAGGTGATATGATACAGTGGTAGATGAATGAGTTAGTTGAGGAGTGTTGGATAATGGTATACCTAACTTGTCAAAAAGAACCAAACATGCAAACTTATAATGAGGAAATAGGGACGTCAGTGCGACATTTGTTTCTGTAGCAGACTCCCTTGCAGTTCAATTGTAATTATAGAAGATGAAAATTTAATTGTGTCATAAAATGCGTCATAATTAGGTGCAGTGCATTCTTCATTAGTTACATGGATACCTATGGCACGGCCGCTGGATCAAAGCGCAGATCAAGCGGCCGTGCCTATGGGTTTTCCAGAATATATGTTCGTCCCTTAGAAGTTGATCATAGTCCAAAATTTTTTAACAAGAGATGTTAAGGAAACTTCAATTTAGAGTTCTTTAGTGACATTACGTACGTGCCAAATGCGTACTTATAAGCAGTTGAAAAGTGTTTTATGGAGTGATACAGGCATTCTTTACAGTTAGATAGCCACTTCAGATGGGCACTGTACATAGAAGCATGAGAATTTGAGATAATGAAGCAAGATTGAATGTAACTTTTCGTTACTTCTGGAACTTCTGTGGTGCAATGTCTCAATTCTGCTGAAGCAAACAATTTTCAATATTCAGGGTAGAAACATGTAGTTAGTTTGCTGTATATGGCAGTAAAGTATTTTTTTAAAAAATTAAATATGTGCAATTTCTTTAGTTCTGTCCGCTCTGGAGGTTGAAATATCTGAGAAGCAGCCCAAAGGCTCTGTCCTTGGGCTGCTCCTCTTTCACACATATATTAAAGACGTTCCACTTAGTGTGTTATCCAATATAGTACACCTTTTACAGATGATAGTGTTTCGCACCAAGCAATAACAAAATTCATAAGACTTCTCTACATCTCCAGCAAGACCTCCTCCTAATCCAGGAATGGAGCAGCAAGTCATGCATGTCCTTCAATGTAAATAGGGTGCTCCCCTGTGTTTTTCATCACCTTAGTAATGTTGTGGTGTTTTTCTACTCCCAACTGAAATCACATTTTAGCTCAGTGCGAGGCATCTAAATATGTAGGAGTGCACGTATCTAGTGACGTGTCCTGGACCCATTATATTAATGAGTTAACAAATTCCTGCAATTGGTTACTTGGTAATTATCCATGCCAAAAGTTGACCTATAGCCAGACTCAGGGCCGTACCCAGGAATTTTTTTCGGGGAGTGTTTGGACGCTGAACGGTAACTTTGGCAACTGGTGGTGGCTGTGAAGGCATGTAAATATTTTACTATCACCCGAAAAGTTAAAGCGTGAAAAAATTTCGGGGGGTGTCAGAACCCCCCTCAACCCCCCCCTCAGTTACGGCCCTGGCCAGACTAGCTGCATACCAAACCTTAATTCAATCTAAAGTAGAATATGCCTTTACTATTTATGGCAACCATCAAATTAACGTAATTAATTCTCTATAATAGGTCCAGAAAAAATGTGCCAGAATCGTTCTTATGGACTATGCTCCTACAAATGAAGTGTTTCAGCTCTAAAACCTAGGTTGTGTCTTCTCTCACAGGCCTCTCACGGCAAAAGTGCTCGACAACTATTTTTCTGCAGATATTTTAATTCATTGCCCCAGAAAACTGAATCAATATTCCAGCCAATGTTTTTCCCACCACATGCATGCATCAAAATGCTGCGTATCTTTCATGTGTCAATTCTACTACTTATCAATGTTCATTCTTTCGGCATAGTGCCCGACAATGTCATGCCCTTCCATCTGATAATGCCCTAATCACTGATATATTTCTCGTGTCAGAGCAATCTCTGAAGACCACCTGTAAAGTTGCGAAATGCAACCTGACCGGCCATTTCTTCAGTCTGCCTTCCCCTCATGCAATGTCCCATGTCGGAACTGTCGCGTAATAAAGACCCGAGCCCTAGACCAAGAACTCCATCTTTTAATCCATTGCTCGTGCTGAACCTCCTCTTCCTTCTCTCCTATGTCTTTCTCCTTGTTGCCACCCGTCCGCTATCATCAGCAACAGGAATCTTTGAGGTATCATGAATAAATAGGTGAATAAATAAATCAAAATGCAGGTATGCACTGATCAATTATACCAGGCAAGTACATAATATCTAACCTTGCATCAGGGTAGGATGTCAAAACAAGGTCAAGGTTGAGTGTACACATGCAGCATCGATACACGTGTCGGTTGTATTACTAGCTGTGATAATTAAAAAAACACAGCACTAGTCTTAGTCCTTAGTTTATGACTAAAGAGAGAGTGAAGTAGGATTATCGTCCCAGGTTATGTTTGGAAGATTGAAATGACCAAGGAGTAGGATGGGTTACAAGAGAAATCACATGTCAACATTGTTTAATACTATCGTATAACTCATTGAAAAATATGGGTGTTGTGAAGGGGTGAGCAAAAACAGCTGGAGTGTGTATGATAGAATTTTTTATGGCTAAGACATACAGATGCCCAGACAGCCTTCAGATCTTTCCTTGAATAGGTAATAAAATACGTATCATTTGGAATTGCAATAGGGTGCCACTTGCTCTGCATGCAGTACAATTGTAGCAAGAAACAGAAAATTGCATGGCACCATTGGATATTTTTGTTGTATGTGCAGTTAAGCACATTAGAGTAAGCACAATTATTTTCACAAAACATGCTTCAATATCAGACATTAACAAATGGTATTGTTACAGAGACACTTAAGTCTCACACTGGAGTCTGCAAAACTGAAACTCAAAAAAAATGAAGAAAATGAGCCAATGCCCCTCTCTCTTCCTGTGCCGAAGGATGTGGTGGAATGGAGCATGCATGCACAACATGATCACTATGTTGCTGAATTAAGTTCAAGAATGTGATCAGAAGCAGTAGGACACAAGTTAAAGAAATAGCACTTGGCAACAGGAAGATGGTTGGCTCGGGTCGGAGTTACTCTGCCAGCCTAGCACAGAAGCAGACAAAATGGACATCAAGCAACCTTTTTAAAATGGTGTCGTTGGTCATTTTAGCATCAGTTCAATAAAGTATTACGCTTTTCATGTTCCACTCTAACAGACAAATGAAACACATGTGAATTTGTGCACTTATAATATTGTTTCTACAGTTATCATTTTATTGTGCTGACATGAAAATTTTGTTGCGTAAAATTATTTGCAGCCACACGGAGAAACAGTGGCCGTCTGTTATGAGGGCATGGGAGGGGTTTCAATGCAGAGCCAGTTGTACAGTTTCTTGTTCAGCGTTGCATGACTTATCATGGCATGTTGTAAGAAAAGAATGGGAGAGACTTGGCAGCTCTTGCTGAATGCTACCGATTTGCCTTGTGTGATATATGTGTAGCAATAAAAAAATCCTAGCTGATACGGATACCTTATGCTTGAATTAACTAACTGAATGGAGACAGTTTTAGACATGGTTGTAGCATTGCATCGTGAACATTTTCTTATGCTGCGGTGTACTTTTAATAGATCACAGCTGATCTGTTCAATCAGCCTTGATTTATATCAAAAGGTTTACTTCTGTTATATATCAACTATATTGCAAAAAGCTGTTCACTTTTCAGTTGATATAAGACTGTTGATGGATGACTGTGTGCTATTCACTCGTGTAGAAAGTGTTGCTGACCAGGTCTTGCTTAACGATGCTTTGTGTCCAGTTGACAAACGTACTTACTGAAATACAAATAGACGCAAACCTACGAGGAAGAAAATTAGAGACAGAACAGAAAACGCCCTTTCTGTTCTGTCTCTAATTTTCTTCCTCGTAGGTTTGCGTCTATTTGTATTTCAGTAAGCATGTACCAACTAGCCCAACAAAAAGTTTTATTAAGTTGACAAACGGTGTGAAAAATGGGGCGCATGACAATCAATTTCGACAAAACTACCTGTACGTCAATATCAAATAAGAAAGAGCCACTGGTATTTACGTATAAAATAAAAATAAAGAACTTAAGCAATCATGTCAGATAAAATATCTGGGTGTTACAATACTTCGAATCTAACCTGGAACAAGCATATTGAAAATATTTGTGGTTCATCTGAGTGTAAGCTGGGTGTTCTAAGGCAAAAGTTAAAAGATGCCATGCCTGAAACAACGCTGATGGCTTATAAAACCGCATTTTGCCCAACCCTAGAGTATGCTGGTATATACTGGGATCCACACAGTCAAAAGCTAGTCGATCAGCTAGAACGCATCCAACAAATAACCACCAGGTTTATATATTTCTAATACCAGAGGAAGCAGTCAGTGACTATGTTACTTCAAAGAGCTAACCTTCAGAAGTTGTCTACACAAAGAGAAATCGCATGCTTGACGTTGCTGTACCAACTGTATAATAAAACACTAAACATGAATCCTACCTTGTGCTTGCACCCTCCAGCCAGAGTGTCACCGCATATAAATCATCCATATGCAGTTTTACCCTGTACTACATGATTGATGTCAGGGGCGTAGCCAAGGACGGGGTTGGGAGGGTACAACCCCCCCCCCCTCCCCCCAATTTTTCAGATTTGCTTGCGTGTTATACACACGTACAAACGCACACACGAACATACATAAAGTATGGTTGAACCCCCCCGAAAAGAATTTTTGGCTACGCCCCTGATTGATGCATTCAAGTTTTCCTTTCTATACCTCGTACAATTATCAAATGAAACAATTAAGCTTTATCCAAGTGGATTTGTTGATTGTCAATGAACTGAAGTTTTTCAGCGACATTTGCAACTGCTTTGTACATAATGAAGTATAATGTCCTCTCAGCCTTGTAACAGCCTGCGATATAAATATATATATATATATATATACAGAGAGAGACAGACAGACAGTCAAACACCTTTATAAGAGACACCAGTGTGCTTACATTGAAATAAGGTTTGATAAGAAAAAGAAAATGCATACATGGTACCCTGCTTATAAGAGACAACAAATTGCTACCCGGTGCATGTCCCTTATAAAGGGGTTCAACTGTATATATACACACACGCACACTAGCACCAGTTTTGTGTTTTATTCGTCAAATCTATATTCCATTCTTGCACTGTTCACACAAGAAAAGAAGTGTAAGATTAAGGGCTCGTTTTTGCTTTGTTAAACACAATAATAATGAGAACTAACAGACAATGATGCCAAAGAAGGCAGTCCTGCAGTAGCACACCTTACATGGCAAGGACATTTTGGTCATTTGAGGAGACCCTGAGGATGTTTTGTGTTTTTGTCTGAGGAGGAACGTAAGGGGTGTTGGCCTATGCATGGATATCCATTCTTCAAGCAGCCTTACTTTATGTCCAAAGGATCACGTGATCAAGCATGAGTTGATTATTGGACCTCTTCAGAGGAACTCTGCACCTTTTCATAAATCGCAGTGCCGTGACTTCCTATAGCAAAGAGGTGCAAGGCAATATATGGGAGAATGGAGCGCTGGCCTCTCGAATCACCTGACACCGGGCACAGCAATCTTTGTTTGCACAGCACATGCTGCATGTGTTCTACGCAAACTATTCTTTGTTCCTGCTGCTTCATATATGCAACTTAATAAACAAGTAGATTGGGCTAGTTGGTACAGATCCATCTTCGTAGGAAGTGCAAAACTACACACAGGGACAGCGAGAAAGAAAGACACTACACAAGCACTTAACTTCAACTAAGTGTTTATTTGGAAAAGCAAACACATATAGGTAAAAGAATGAAAACAAAAACAAATAAGGAATCCCACGTGTCATGCTAGTCATCACTCATCCATTAATGCCTAACACACAATCCAAAATGCGATGTTCTTTCTGTGTAAGCGAAATAGACGCCACACCATGATGCCACATAATGTGACGTCACGTGATTACATATGCTATATTCAAACAACAAAACTTCGTTAGGATAATTAATACATTGATGGACAAAATAAGATGGTTTTTACTTTCCAGTCATCTTAGGGGAATCTGAGTTTTTTAAAGGGACACTAAAGAGAAAAACAATTTTTCTTATATTAGTACATAATTTCACAATATCAAAAACACCACTCTTACTGCAAAAAGATGCTTGTTAAACCAATTGTATCCCAGTGCCCACATATCCGGACAAAACAAACCAATGTAGTGGGATCAGGCTAGCCAACACATTGCATTTAAAACTGATGTAAAATGTTGGTATTACTTCAGCAGCTTATGTAGTGTCTTTCTTTCTCGCTTTCCCTGTGTGTAGTTTTGCACTTCCTACGAAGATGGATCATATATGCAGCTTTAAATAATTTTGAAGCAAAGCTTAATTGTATTGGTGCACAAGTGTAGAATATGTCGGCGTTGGACGTACAAAAAAACAATCATCATGAAGGCAGTGCATGCCCATGAAGAAGATGGCAACATAACTGAGCCATATATGAATTGGTTTCTATACCAAACAAAGAAGGAAAGAAAAAAAGAAGTATAGAAGATAGACAAAAAGAAAAACGCATGCACTGAAAAAGAAAGAAAGAAAGAGGTAACGAACGAGAGAGAAGGGGAGAGGAGAGATAAAGGGAGGGGAAAGAGAGATAGCGGGGAGGGAAATAAAGAGGCACGCGCCCACCAAGCTCTAATTAAGAGACTGCGTGTGCAAAGCTTAATTCGCTCGTTGACGATCAAGCGTGCTGGAAGCTACGCAGGCAGGGCCTCCTGCGGCGGCCGACTTAATTATGCAGCTCACGATGCTCAAATTAATCAGCCAATTAATGGTCGTGAAGTTGGGTATATGGCGCGCGGCCATTTATGGCATCGTTTGTTGACAGAAGAGGGAACGTACAATTTCTTGTCTGAATTGCAAATTTAAGGCCGCTGCGCAATAATCCACGCATGTTCTCAGAGTCTCGATTACCGATCGACAGCGTTTTCTGACTATGCCGAAAAAGTGTCGCCGGCCCTTTAAATCTTCTCTTCCGCTCAACATGCTCTTTCCCTATGATTATATATGCGCGAAACCCTATGTGCGCAATTAAAATAAACACTTGTGATTAACCCAGAAAACGTGCTTGCACCTCATAAGAATCACGACGGCATAAAACCAATAGATACGTGTTTATGTTTTGAACAACTTATATATCTGTTTTCCAGCTGGCCCTCTACATAAGGTCGTCACTGAACTGAGGGATTTATCGTAACGTGGTACGAACTTTGCCATGTCCTCAGCAAGGCCTAGCGCATATTCAGCTAATTCTGTACGACGCTCGTTGTCTGGTGATTGTCTATACACGCGTTCTGCGCTTCAAAGTTCCTGCAGCTCTTGCTGCACTTTGCAGTCACTCGCGATCGATCATGAAAGCTCCACCATGCATATTAGTCACTCAGCGACATCGATGAATTTTGGCTGCATTGCGCATGCATGAAATCAAATGACACCACACACTTCACACGTACTTGGTGGGAGAATTGTTGGAGGCATGTTTGAGTACCCCTGAGAATTCACAACTGCGGCCTCGCGCGATCGGATGGACATATCTGTGCAACACATCTGCAGTGCGCCAACAACATCAAGCTTTCACTATGGCTTTGATTACGTGACTGCATGCATAGGACCTTGAAAAAAAAATTGTATAGCGCCTCTTCCACGCGTACGTCTGGGTCACTGCAGAGTTGGTAAGCTTGGCTAGGCTTTTATCTTCCCACCTCTAGCTCTCTCTCCCAACCCAATATTCTTGCTCCCATTCTTTTTTCTCTTTTTTTTTCTTTGTGACTGTTCCTTTCTATCTCTTGCTGTCTCTGTTTATTTCTTAAGTTATTTTTCTCTCTTTCCTTTCTTTCTCTCTCTGGAGTCATCCTCTCTATCTCCTTCCATCTTTTTCTATTCCCTTTCTCTCTATGTATATTTATCGATCTCTCTTTCCCTTCTTTTTCTATCTCATACTATTTCCATCACTATATATATATATATATATATATATATATATATATATATATATATATATATATATATATATATATATATATATCTGTCCTCGTTCTCGCCTGCTCCTTTCCTTTCTCCTTGCACTCACATTTCTACTTCTCATCCTCACTACCCTTTCCTCCCCCTTGCCATTTATGCTCTGCTAACGTGACTTGATAGCTGAGTGGTGACAACACTTGCCTTGGGATCGTTGGTCCGCGGGTTTGAATCTCGCCTCACCAAGAAACTTTTTCGCCGAGAATTTCTCTCTCTCTTTCTTTCTCTCTATACTCGTTCTCCCACCCATCAGAGTTATGGCATGCTGTGCCGGATAAATTGGCGCACCTGTTATGGGAGCGAAGCTGAAGAGGAAGAAGACGACGAAGACAGCGTGTGCTGGTTCATGATGATAATTTTCTATCTTCGATATATGGCAAACCTCAAGCATAACCAACTAGCAAATACACTACTATGCAAATACTTTACTATGCCCTTGCCAAAGGCGAGGACATATGAACGTATCCTCTTGACCTATCAGCATAGTAAAGTATCTAGTATAACTGATCTGCATAGTAAAGTACTTTATTAAGTACTTTACATACTATAGTACATAGTAAAGTAACTTTACTAAGCCCTCACCTTTGGCCAGGGCATGCGTAGTAAAGTTTATGCCACGCTGTGATAAATGTCTCAGTGGGAGTTGCAACTGTGTAGAGAGGTATTGGGAAAGTATGTATAAATGTTCCAAATAAAACAGTTTTGAATTTCACTGTGGTTCTATTTTTACAACCGATTGGGCTTTGAAAAAAAAAAAGAAAGGTAGCCCTCATACTTAAGGCTTTTTAAAAAGCACATAGTTGTTATGAATTAGCAGTGCAGTCTACATGGAGCCACAGAGTATGTTATATGTATGTTATATGTTGTGCTTACTGGTTTGCGTGTACCACTAGCTATAATTTTTTTTATTGGCATAAAGGGGAAGCAAAAATGTGTGTTCCATCTGCTTTTTTAAGGTCCCAGATATGTCTCATGAACAGGCTGTACCGACAAAATGGTGGCAGAAAATATGGTACAAAAATATGGCACAGATACAGAAAATAATGGTACAAGAAAAAAACAAGAACTACAAATGCAAAATGTCCTGAAACAGCACTGCTGCAACCAAAGCTGTGTCTGAGAACACAAGGTGCCCAACCAAATGGGGAGAGTCAGGATGGGTGGCGACGTGGCGTATGATGCGCCACTCACACCATTTCTTATGTTCACTTGGAATGAACAAAAATTGTCATAGAATGTATGACGTATTGATTGAATGTTAACTTTTACAGTCTATACCAAATTAAATTCGTGTGATGTTGGAATCTCTAGGTCCCTTGTTAGACTAACAAACAACATGGCTTTCACATTTATGTCTCTTAAGAGGACTGACAATTAACTGGCCAGAACGTGTATATGGACCTTTGTGTATTTGGAAAGACCCAGAATTGTAGTGATGGAATCGAGCACCCTTTCGCAATTTGAGTAGGATAAGTATTTTTAAATGGAGATTGAAAATCGCAGCAGCCGCACCATGGTGCTGCTTGGTGGTGAAGCCTTAGTACCGAGTTTTGGAGTCATTAAATTGCTGTATGTTGCTTGCTGCTGCTCAGACAACCATTAATCGGGCTTAAAATTACAGTCGGTATATAAAAACACATCCTCATTTTCTTCTTTGCTCATTACGCAGTAAAACAAGTTGATGCTGAGAAGTGGCCTTAGCTTCCTTCACGGAAACTGAAAACCTCATTTAACAGTGGTGTCTCTCAGGTGTTTCGCGCATGTGCTCTGTCATGGCAGAATGTGGTGCTAATACACCCATTGGCTATCGGCCACTGTTTCAGCATGTGATGCATATAAGACTCCATAGGGAACAAATTTTGACATAAAATGTTTCATCGCATTTTCCCTGTTGTCGGTATGATTTCCATCACAATAAAAAAAAAACAGGTACATTAAAAGCCAGTTGTCTGACCCACCCACGAAGCTACAGCTAAGGACTCCTAGAAATTTTAAAAGCAGAAGTACAGCATCACTAGGAAATAGTCAGGCCCTTTGAAACTGTCAGAACTCTTAAAAAAGGGCAAGTGATCCTTGTATAGCTGATAAAATCACTTTCCTAGAGCGAAGTAGCTAGCTGCACTACATAAGCTCTCATGTTTTGTGCTTATAATCTGCCAGCAGGGATAAAAGCAATCACACTTTTACCCAAATTTTCCGTTATTTCTGGTGCACTTAACATTTCGAAACATTAGTAAAGCATGTATTAAAAAATATTCAGTTTTACGAATAATGGCTTCTGGATCGAATACTACAATATTCTATTTGGTATGTTAAATCATTGAATATTTGCACACGCTTATTACATTTGTCGTGTCGAAATTTTCCTGGTGTGTATAATGCTCCATGTTGGTTTTACATGTTTCCTAGAGAAGGCTTCTGTGCCATGATCATAAAATATTTTAACAAGGCCTTCATAAAAAGTTCTTGTACTACACCTTTTTTTTTGCAAAGTAATTGTATGGTTCACATATAGTATTCACGTTTGACAAGCATAGTTGTGTAGGTAGGTGATTAATATATTGACTCCTCTGGCCTCTGATCACTGGGAGGGTGGAAGGGGGGTTGGACTTACAGGCTTAGGGGACGGACAAATCTGGCTTGTTGTTGCATCAGTTGCAGAGCACAGTTGAGATTAAATATGAGATAAGGATTCCAGGCAGGGGTTGTGATAGTATGGCATGTGAACTGTTGGAAGCATTTCATGCTGGGAAAGAAGTGACGTGTGTATTGGTGACACGTCCGTTGAAACTTAGAAAGCCAGAAAAGTTTCTTGAGCATTATCTTGTGATGTTTCTTGACACTAGATGAATGTTTCTGTTTCCTTACATATCTGCTGGCAAAGCCACAAAAAAAGACCGATGGAAGTTAACACATGTTCTGTGTCTTATGTGAGTGCACTTCTCCACTTTATTACCTCCCTGAAGCCACGCACCATCTTGCCGAGTTATAAGCTTTGTTAAGCTATTTATTCTATGTGGCATCGTTGACTCAAGATGACCACAGAGTACATGCTAAAGCTCCTGTAAGATCACAGCCTGAAGATAACAACTCTTTTACCTTTGTTAGGACAAAAAGTGCTGACATTTAAGATGTTACTGTTTGCATATGTTGTAAGTGCTTCAGTGGAGTCTTGTGAGCTTAAAATGTGGTGCTCCCACAAAGAACTTTTTCTTTCTGTACAGTGACCAACCTGGAAAACTATTCAGGTGATAGGTAACAGAGATCACAGTCGGGCGAAATGATGTGATCCCTGACACTATAAGTGAATGCAAGAGTACCTACTTATATTACCATTGTTTACAAGTGGAATATTATATTCAACATGAACCTCACCTTGCTTTGCTGTGGTGTTCCTGTGGGTGTACCTTCTTACGACCACGGCAGCATTGCCAGAACTAATGTCTCTGTCAAAATCTTGTGCAGGTGTGTGACACAAGCAGGTCACTATTTCCATCTATGATTCTACAGTATCCGACAGCTCGTGTGGAGTACACATCACGATGGCTGGAGCCATGCTCAGCCATCCATGTGTGGCACCAGCTAGACTGTGACAAGCTGCATACTTTTGCTTGCAGCAAATGTGTGGGAAAAAGAGAAGGACACCATGCAAGGAAAGATTTTTAAGTAAATGTAGGGGCTTACGGTGAGGGAATTCTGAAAACGGTCTGATGTGCCATCTTGCGATAGAGAAGCAACATTTGTACCTAGTCTGTCTCATGTTAGTAGGAGTCTTATATAAACATTGGCTGTACAAGTCTGTGGCTAGGGAAGGATGATGGGCAGAAGATGCCCTCTTGGAATGTTAACCTGCACCCTTCTCCCATCCCCTTCTTGGTGCACTGGAAGTTTTTGCCCTATAGGTACTAGTTCTTTCAGTGTGTGCTCCTGAAGGGCTTGAGATTGATCTCACTCTTACCCAAGGGCCAAACCTGGTGCTGGTACTTGTTTGCTCAGTAGCAATTTTTAATAAAAAAAGAGGCTTCAAGCATTACACAAACAAAGCTAGGGCATTAAAAGGTTACTATATATATATGATGTTCTGTACACACACCTCCCCTATAAAATTCACTAAACAGTCACAAATAACCTCTATGGTGTGCCTGATTAAGCCATAAGAAAGCATGTAGTTCCTTGATGTTATCTTTTTTTTAATCAGTAAATTAACCTTAGAAAAACCAGATTGTCGTCAGTGGTGCTTGATATAGGGTACATGAAACCAGTGAATATAAACTGCAGTGATGTCACCAGAAGCATCAGCAAAAGTAAATTCATCCTGGTGGAAACCTTATTCTGCAATAAGACTGTCCAGGCATTATTAACAACGCATTTTCAATAATTTCATTACTACAAATTCCGCCATTCGGAAAATCCTACCTTGCTGTGAACCCAATAATTATTGACCTACGAGGTGTTACTGAAAGTGACCAGCTCGTTTAAGATACCTGCTAGCCCCAGTGCTAACCCCATTAAATAGAGGCTTTATTAAGTACTGCTGTGTGCTCATCCCTTAAAGTAATTTTCAGCATCCCCTTGAAAGCCATCTTTTTAAGACTTGATGATCAGGAATACGATACATCTCCACATCCGATGAAAGTCACTTGCCTAATTACCACCCCCCTCTTGCCAACAAGCAGCCCTTGTAAGATGCATGAACACGTGCTATCATCTCGGGTCACCACAAGTTTGCTGAAACCACCTTGTTCTTAGTTCTAGCACAGCATAATTTTCAGAAATCAATTTCTCGCAAAGCTCAACCTTGCTTCATTGACAAACTGGACGTATAATTTTTTACTATTCTTGAATAGCTATTTTCCTTGCTTACTCGAAAGAACTTCGATAAAGTGAACCATGAGCTACTACTTTTCAAAGAAAGTTAATGAAATATGGTTGGGCATTTCCTGTACCTAGCCTGAGCATATATTTGCTTAATAATCATTTTCAATTTAGAGCATATATGTGATGGCAAGAAATCTGGAGTACCACTGGAGTCTGTCATAGGTATTTTGCATATCTTTGAGTGGGCCATGCACAAATTTTGAATTAGTTCTGCACCAAACTAGAACTTTCCTTGCGAATTGCTTGTCACAAAATGTCTTTTTACAGGGTAAATTGATATGGGCTCGTTACAAAGGCTGAAGTTGGTGGCGATGCTGTCCACCGCATCTCCACTAATGAGACAGGCGACGGCGCGTGCGCCCACACACGAGGCCTAATGACAGTGGTAAATTTCCATTTTATACACACACGCGCGCACAACGTATGCTTTACCGCAATACACTGCGTGCACTTCGTCGCATAACACGACTGCGTTGCGGCAATGTTAACTTTTAGAAAGACGTTTCGGGTCGGCAGTTTAAGCTAGACAATGTTCCCAGCAATAAATTTTCCATTTTATTTCCTTTTTGTATTTTTATACACCTACCTAAACAGACACCGCTAACAAAACCGATTGTCAGCATCGGTGACAGCATAAGCTACTCGGAAAATAACGTCGGGTGAACGCTTGTTCATATCCCGTCGCTTCCACCTTGCGCATTTCGTATCTGTCTCGCGCAGTTACGCAAGACGGAGTTTAAATAAAAGTGTTGGTTCAAGTAATTTGCGCAAACGACAGTCCAACTGTAAGCGATCGATCCACGCAACACACGGACTTAGCACACGTCCACGTACGCCACAATACTATAGTTGTTCGTCAAACAGGCATTCACAAATCGCATACCACTTCGCTTTTATTTCACGCTCCTACAGCTCGTTATCATTGCTTATGGATTTGGCGGCGAACACGTCGGGAGATTGGCGTTAACTACTAAGCACCGCGGAGAAGCTCCCTGCGCTCATCAGCGTCGACTAAACACGACGACATCGCAGGAACTAACAAAAGCGAGAAGACTTGCACATGAATCAATTTCTTTAACACTCTTACACAATGCGACCACGTCCGCGCTTCTTGCTAATGCACACAGCTCTCGGTCAAAACCAACATCCACCACGGAGAAATGACCACCACCTCACGCCTAAAATGAACGGAACCACCATAGAGTTTCTCTCAAGTTAGTGAGAAACTCTATGACCTAAACCGCCTAAAAGACCTTTCAGCATGATTTCAGTCGTTCAGCCAAACGATTCTACCGCCGCCTAATCCATTGCCTAATCATACACCTCAAGCCAAGTCAAGCCGGTTTTAAGCGGCTATATGGGTGAGCCGAACGTTTTCACCGTCTAAGCGTTCCTGCCACCGGGTGGCAGGAGACAGTGCCACAGCTTACCGATTTCGATCAGGGTGTTTGACGGGGCCTGGCAAGCTTTGGCGGAAGCCCCGTCTAGACTGCAGCCATGGAATGACGGCGCTTGGTGCTGCGCTGCCCGGCGCTGCCTGGCACGGTAGAGTTGCACCACCACCGTCAGTCAATGCTGTCGCATTTATTGCTTGCTGGCTCGTTCTTTAGGTCTGGCTGCTACCCACTATGGGGGATTGGCCAATATGCCATCCGTTAACGTGAATGCGAAAATTAAGCAAAAGGCAGGGAAAGTGAAATGCGACCGTTAAAAAAAAATAGGATATGGTAATTTTCGTGATGTGGAAAAATAAATAAATAAAAAATAAACAGGAATTTTTGTCAATTAAAACAATAATTCGTAATAAATTATTAATTTTTTGTGGTTTGGGAGATTTAATGATGATTATTAATGAAATAATGGGTTTAATTTTGGTTTCTGATGAATTCATTGTGTTCAGTGAATTAGCAAGGTAATCTCCTTGCGTCACCCAGGAATTAGCAGACGGCCCCGCAGACGTTCCTATCAGTGGCGTAGCCAGGAATTTTGTTCGGGGGGGGGGGGGGCTCGCATGACACACTTTATATATATATATATATATATAGAGAGAGAGAGAGTACGTTAAAAACTGTGATCTAATGAAATGCAAAAAATTTAGTTTTTGTTTCGATGGAGGCGAAATGGTAGAGACCCGTGTACTGTGCGATGTCAGTGCACGTTAAAGAACACCAGATGGTCGAAATTTCCGGAGCCCTCCACTACGGCGTCTCTCATAATCAGATCGTGGTTTTGGGACGTAAAACTCCAGATATTATTATTATTATTATTATTATTATTATTATTATTATTATTATTAAGCTTTTGTTTTCCTTGACACTTCTCATCGTTCACAGCACCTGTCCGGTGAAACGGGTCCGCTTGCCATTGCGGAGGAAACAATTCAAGTCTTTTACACACGGCTGCCCAAGTGAACTAACGAAAGTCTGTGCAACTCTGGAAACGCAGTACATTTTTTGAACCCATTCGCAAAAGTGAACGTTGTTTGAGTGACATTCTAGTACCACGGCGCTTTTTAATCCAGCGGCCGTGCTAGTACTACCGAAACTCTACATTCCGCACTTAATTCTACTAACATGACGTTGCTGCATCACGCTTTTCCTGAGAAGAAGGCCCGCATAATTTTCCTCTCCAGCTGTTCCCCTTGAACTATAGGTCTACCAAGATTTAGCACGCACCGCAATCATCATGTATTTTTGCATGATTAGTGGAAATAAATCTTACTACAATTTTCGAATATGAATTCTTCATGTGGGAAAGTTCGTATACTTACGTTACAATCACTAGATCATTTAAGTTGAGCCATGTGAAAAAGCCATTTAGAAAACGCAGATTTATTACTCAATATATAAATTATAATAGAAAATAATGCACTAAATTTAAACCTGGCTATATTTTGTTGTGCATTTGCATGCTCCTGTTTTAGAGCTCGTATTTGGAGATCCATCTATATAATCGATTGAGTAGAATTCACTACAAACGTCAGAAATACATTAGTTTCGAGAAGCTAATTGATCAAAATCTGTTGAAAATGGTGATCGAATGTATTTTTAATGTGTGCGCATGTTTTTTACCCGCTATACTTCGCACTGTTAGAATAAGCTCACCCGCGAAATCTGCCAGCTTACTATTGAAGAAAACAATACCGAAGAGCAGCGTTACGCCTAGCAGACTTACATACATATATGAGCTTTCTCATAGACACAGTGGTCAAGTTTACCTCCTGGTAGTGCATATTGTAACGCAATACTACGTAAGTCTGTCTGCCCACCAGGCAGTTTTAACCACCTTTCCACCTGACGTCCCACTAAAAATATACTGCTAGGCTTTCTTAGAAAGTGCAACTAATAGCATTTATTTGTATGAAAACTAAGCAAGCGTTCACACTGATTGCGAACCTTAATAATGCATGGTGCATGTATTGCTGCCATGAACTGCCGGTGACAAAAATTATGACCAGATTCTCTGAACGCAAACGAGTGACTAGAACCAGAAGTGAAATGTAAAATTTCCTTTTTAAAATAGGATGCTACCTGATGCTACTTAGACGACGCGATGTTTGGCGAATGAGCCCCTATCATACTGCTTCATTTCCAGAGTTGTATAGACATACATTCACGTGCTTCACGAGATATTAGCTTTTTACGCAGGACCTTTCAGCGCCATTTATCCCAACACATTACGCTACTGAGTCACGAGACAACGCAGGTCACATAGACAGCTGTGGTTCTATGGAATACACATTAAATATAGATTTTTGTTGACCTCGTGATACTCGCAATCATAAAAGACAAAAATATACAAAGCGAACAAAACTGGTACAGCAGTTACGGTGCTCGACTGCTGACGCGAATGATGTGGGTTCCATACAGACCGCGGCGGTGGCATTTTTATGGAGACGAAATGCTTGAGGCCATTATAAGTGCGCGAGCCTCCTTGATGTAAGTGCTTGTTAAGGAATACAAGCGCTAGAACTTTTCGTAGTCCTCCACCATGAAGTGCCTGATAACCATACCGTGAATCTGGGCACATCAAACTCCACAAATTATTATTATTATTAGTAGTATTGCAAAACGCCGGGCTATATGTGCTCGAAATACCAGCGTGGTAGAAATGGAACTATTCTAGCCACATCATACATATGTGGCGCTTTTCTTCTAAAAAAGCCAAGTCCGCTTTAACTGAAACTGAAAAAAACGCAGTTTTTTGCTACGAATCATATGGTCGGGCCAGCTCCAACATTTTTTTCGCCAGTGCGCTCATGTCACCAAAATACCTCAAATCTATATTCCGGCTAAAATATATGTAGCCTACTATCGTCCGTATTCCAGAGTAAAATTTGTATTGGCTTTTAGAGATTGTAACATTTCATTTGGGCTAGACTTAGCTCGTGAAAGAAGTCTACATCGCAGCAAGTGAATGATACAGCAATATTTTGAGACAACATTAACACCATGCATGTGCTTCCGTCTGTGCCGCCTTTTGTTGCATTGGCGTAACGATGATAACTAGACTTGTAGAGCGAGTGGTCCTACCAGGAAAGATGCGTACCATTCTGGACTACCAGCAGCGTTTTTCGCTTTTGGCACCTTGAGGGCCTTCAGAAAAAATGCTTGGCTGTTTGTTTGTTCGTTTATTTATTTGTTTGTAGCCTGAAAACTGTTTCAGCTCTTCTTCGTCTTCTTCTTAGCTCATTTGATTCCACGCCGTTTCGGATCGCTTCTTCTTCGAGAAAGAAAGCGGTGCCCAGTACCTTCATTTCATTTGTCTTTTATTTCAAATATACTCTCTTGGAGTGAAAGAAGGCCATGATATGCAGCGCTAGGCTTGTCGAAAGAAAGCAATATAGGAAAGCTACTAGGACCCAAATAAAACAAATTGGACCCGGTCACGTTGGTTTTTTTGGTCGTGTTTGTTGAAGCAGCATTGATTTAATGCATCTGACTCAGTTTGATCCAAGGAGATAAAGGATCACTCTGATTTTTTTATATTCAAAATTGCCTTCTTGAGTTCATGTTACGATGAGGAATTGTCGCAGTTTGATTACAATTCGTTTAAAAGAGAAATATACTTTGGCACGTTTTACGCTTCCGTGAAATTTTGCCCTTTTCTGATTTGGTTCATTATTAAAAAAGCCTGCAGATCCCACGCACTGTGGGAATCGATGTATTGCAAAGCAGCCAGGAAGGAGCCAATCATGCTTGACATAATTTGCATGTCATGTTTTACATATTACGACCTGTCATTTGTGTTCGTCATACAGTCACGTCGCGATATACCAATTTCGGTGTATGTCAAGCTAGCGAACTGGACGCAAGCGCACCATGAGCATGGCATGTAAATGGTATTGTACATGACATGCATGCCAAGATTTTCATGTTACCACCTGCCACTTATGTTCGTTATACAGTCATGTCACTCAATACCAAATTTTGTGTATATCACGCAAAAGAAATGGCCGTGAGCGCGCCATGAGCGTGGAATGCAAGTCATGTCGCTCATGACATGTCATGATTTCCATATTACCACTTGTCATTTATGTTCGTCATACAGTCATGTCACTCAATACCAAACTGGTGTATCTCAAGCTAACGAAACGGCCGCGAGCGCGCCATGAGCGTGGCATGCAAGTCATGTCGCACATGACAAGTCATGATTTCCATATTACCACTTGTCATTTATGTCAAGTAGGAATTTAAAGTCGCATTTATTTTGTTTCCTGAAGGCAACTGCAAAGAGCATCAAAAGCGTTCTTGTGGCTGAAGCCCAGATCCGAAGCACCGAAGGTAAGTATACTGTCACTTGTGAAGTTCAGCTCCAGGTTAGCGAATGCGATAACGAGAAGCCTTTTTCTTAGTTCTCTGTATCAGCGACATGACAGAAAATAGTGATCTATTGTTTCCATTTCTAAACAAAAGTTGCACAGGGGTGATATCGCCAGACCAGCCCTGTGTGAATATAAATTGAACGGGGGGGACAAGACATCGTAACCTTAAGAGGCACAACTGGAACTGGTGTCGCAAAACCAGACGTAGTTCAGAGGAACCTTGCTAATAGAATGTAAGCCTCACTTACCAATCGGGCAGCAACGGCCAACTACGCGCCACGTAGCGCGCGAAAAAAGCCGGTAAACCGATTCCGCGGGCAGTGCGGCATCGCGCAGGAACTTCAGCGTCGTCTTTTGAAACTTGAGACAACCAACTGTTGCTTTTTTGGTCGAGCTCCTCTACGAGTCATTTTTCGCCGTCTTGGACAGGGTGACGCGAATCTTAACAGGCACAATTTGAACTGGTGTCGCAAAACCAGACATAGTTCAGAGGAACCATGCTATTAGAACGTGGACCTGACTTGCTAATCGGGCTTTATGGTATTAAAATTACGGTATCAACAACAAAGAAGACGATGGGAAAGCCAGCAACGGCCAACTACGCGCCACGCAGCGCGCGAAAAAGCCGGTAAACCGATTCCGCGGGCAGTGCGGCATCGCGCAGGAACTTCAGCGTCGTCTTTTGAAACTTGAGACAACCAACTGTTGCTTTTTTGGTCGAGCTCCTCTACGAGTCATTTTTCGCCGTCTTGGACAGGGTGACGCGAATCTTAACAGGCACAATTTGAACTGATGTCGCAAAACCAGACATAGTTCAGAGGAACCATGCTATTAGAACGTGGACCTGACTTGCTAATCGGGCTTTATGGTATTAAAATTACGGTATCAACAACAAAGAAGACGATGGGAAAGGCAGCAACGGCCAATTACGCGCCACGCAGCGCGCGAAAAAAGCCGGTAAACCGATTCCGTGGGTTATATAAACCGCCAAGCCCGGGCAGCTGCTCAGTCGGCTCTAGGTCACACCGCCGTACGGCTGTCCCTGGTTGCTCTGGTCCTATAGTGCCCGAAGGACGACGGTTGTCCGCGGGCTCCTCCTGGTCAGCCTACCGCAGCTTCCCGTCGTTTGATCCTTCGTGGCATTGCCCGAGATGTGCGCCGCCGTTGAAGCAGCGGTGAAGGATCCCGCTGTCAACGGTGCCGACAAGGACAACATGCTCACCGCGTCGTTCGAGGCGCCACAGCTCTTCATCGACGATGGCCGACAGCGGGACTTCGCGCCGGGCGCCGCGGCCGGGGCCATGCCGGGACTAAGGGAACAGCGGAAGGCGCGCCAGTTCTGTGACGTCGTTTTCCGCGCCACTGACGACGTGGAAATTTGGGCGCATCGCTTCGTGATGTCTGACAAGTAAGTGCCGTCAATTGTGACACTTTTATCTCCTATGGACACTGCCTTAATGCGCTACTAGTGTCGGTTGGACATTTCGTCTCGGAATGCTTCAGTCACTGCTCATAGTAGTCAATTGCTAGCCGTCGTCTTACCAAGTGCAATTCCTCCGTGACGGCCGCCGATCCGCCACTGTACATATGCAGGCGGAGAATTCTGAGTGACCCTATGTCTTAGGGTTCGTTGCTGGCAGTTCGTTACGCGGCGTTCTTAACCCACTTCTCGCCTTGTGTATGACGAGCTGCGACTATCTTAGAGTGCGTGCGGTCCAGTGTTTGTTGCTGGTTGGGCGTTCCGTCTGGAATGTGCAACCAGATAGCTTCGGTGGTGACGGTACGAGGTCTGAAGAATGCTTGCCATGGAGAGTTGCCTGAACTCTTTTTTTCTGAGCATATAAAGTCGACGTCAGATGTTTCCCTTCAATTTGTGGCTGTATTCGGTCGAACGGCACAGTACATGTCGTTAACGCGTTTTAGAGCAGGTCGAAGATTTAAATTCGGTGCTGCCTGCCGAAGCGGCGTCAGTATTCAGCATTTTGTTGTGTCGAAGTCCACAACTGATTGACACTTAGTGTGCACCCTATTCTCAATGGCTTTGTCTTTTCTTCCTTTGTTTACCTGCAGATATTCAGGCTGGTACAGGCTCTTTACTCTTGCCAAAGAGAGCATGGCTCCCGAGCAAAGGAAAGAGGTGGGGTGCCCGCCCATCGGAGCTGAGATCAAGGACTTAGAAGGTGACATGATCGAGCTGCTGGTCGACTTCGCCTACCATATACCACTCCACGAGCCTATCGGCGCGCACAGCATCGTCAAGGTGCTCGAACTCGCCGAGAAACTGAAGGTCAGTCGGAAGCTGTGCATGAGCTGGATATTGGATTTTTTTAGACATCGTTCATTGGTGAAAACATTGACGGACGCCTATCAAGGTGCGAACACGGCTTCCGCATGAAAGCCTTGGTCAGTGTCCATCAATATTTTCACCACTGTTTCCTCCTTACCAGACGGGATTTCATCAGACCCTCACCAAACTTCGTTCAGAGGTTGCGCGCACAGTAGCACCCCTGGAAGCAAGCTTGATCCCTAGCCTATTTCGCGCACATCTCCGGTTATACTAATAGATAGGTCACTGGTTCGTTTCGGCCCCGCAGCACTGTTTCTAGTCCCATCGAACGCCTTTGACAGCCCGGATCTAACAGGTTGGTCCCCCAGTCTCGACCTTGTGACTAACCGAGAGGGTGAATGGCCCGTTGACTCCCAGCGAGACATCCGGGCTGTGAAAGGCCCGGATGGGAGTACACAACAGGGCTGCGGGGCCGAAACGAACAATTATCCGTAACTATGCACTTCAATAGCTAATCTCCGGCCAATCACAGTTGCTTCCATATCAAGTCTCTAACGTACAGCCATTTAATTAACCTGGCACTCGCCTCCTCAGCCTAAAGGAACTTCCGTGACAGCAATGTGGTGGTAATGTAGTAGTAATGTAGTAATGTGGGGTACTAGTAGGGTGGTAGTAGCCGAACTATGTATTTTGATAGCTAACGCTTCTGTTACTAGGGGATATAGGCAGTGCAGCACAAAGCTAAAAGACGTACAGGACTTAAAAATATGGCCGACTTCTGTGTGCTTCATTAGGCAATAATGGAATAAACATGTTTTCAAGCTCAAAACCGCGTAATCTTCTTTTTAAGGCGTTTCTGACTTCGCAAACGTTTTCGAGCTTTTAGAAGCAGAAGAAAACGTTGGAACGTTGGCATGTGTTCTTTTTACTACGCAGCTGACACAGATTCGAGACCACTGCCTGAAGACCCTGAAGCAGGACCTCGAACCAGAGAACTGCAGTCAAACTTACCACCTGGCCACCAACCGCGGATACGAGTACCTCGCCGGGGAGGCCCTTCGCTACCTGGTTCGCAGCTTCGATGAGGTATGATTTTATTTTCACAGCCTCTGGCTCCTAGGGCCTTTCTAGTCCCCTTCCCTTGTACAAAGTAGCATACAGCGTAGACACGTTTTAAAACAAAACATGCGATTTTCTGTGACGACTGTCCGAAAAAGTGCAGGAAAAGTGCCACTATCCAGCAGTCCTGGTTTTTATAACGATCGCTCTTGACTAGTAATCAGATCAAGTGACTGGTAATGTTATAGTAATGTAGTAATGTGGGGTAGTAGTAGCGTAGCTCTGTTGGCAACAGAAGCAACTGCAGTGCAAGGGTAGTTTCAAAAAACCACATAGGAATCGTCTAAAGAAGCTTCCGTGACGGAAGTGTGCTAGTGCTTTTGGACATGCAGTTTACATCCACAACACAGAATACAGCATGGAACCCGAGTCACCCTAGAAATGTATCGCGATATTGTTTAAACAAAGTAGCCTGCACCGTGTTTGTCTCTGCTGTTGCCTTCGCCAAGCTAGCTCGCGAAGCTTCTCACGTGGCTGCCGCGTTCCGCTTAGGTGCCTGTTTAGCGTCCATGGCAACACGCCCATATAAATATGCATACGTGACGCAGGTGTGGAAGAACAGCTCGTAGTTCGAAACTCTGACGCCAGAGGAGATGCGGTCCATCCTAGAAGACGACCGGCTGAACGCGCCGAGCGAAGTGGAGGAGACCTTGAAAGCCATCCTCAAGTGGGTCTCCGCCGACGCAGCCGCGAGGAAGGGATACCTCGCCAAGTTCCTGCCTCTCGTTCGCTTCGTACGGTGCAGCGTCACGTGAGTGGCACGTTCGATGTCATAAGCCATGCGTTCATACGAGATAGCATGTTTGACTCATTGGCACCGCCATGTTTATACCTGGGACCCAATATCCCAGGAATCCTGGGATCGGCTAAAACGCTGCTGATTGGTAGGCGGATCTCCTCACAACACGCAAACCAACATTGCTGGCTGCGAGCGTAGCACGTGGCCTGGAATGTACAATTATCAAACTCTACTCGCCAGCTGTATAGTTACCGCAGCCGCCGAGGAAGGCTGCCATGAGTCGCGTGTTCGAAAAGAGAGAGAGATAGGTCCGCTCGTACTTGACTGATTCTAAAAAAAATGTGGCGATCGGTTCGCGAGGCAAATTTAAAGGTGATGTACCAGGCCCCTTTAACATTTCTGTTAAAGGCGCCTGGTACACTTTTTTTCGGTAACCATCGAATGACTTGATTTAATAGCTCCTGCCGCGCGCTGCTCAAGCACAATGAATGAAGCATGAAAAGGAAGGGCGGACCTCAAGCCCTTCACTATTTTTTCCTCTCTCTCGAACGCATGGCTTACTTGCAGTGTGATCGCAAGCTCGTGTGGGCACGTGGCAGCCTCTGACGGCGGTGGCGATAACTATACAGCTCGCGATGCTCGAATCGGCCAACGACGGTGAATTTGGCTGTATTTACACTTCTAGAAAGAAAACTGTTATCCCCAGCACGGGCATGACTTCGAATCAAATTTCGAGCATTTCCTGCTGCTGTCCAAGACTGCTCATGCATCGAATATTGCACTTAAAGTAGGCCACCACTCAATACTTCTGCTTAGTTCCACTTTTAATGCACAGTTCCACCTATACAGAAATAGCACGAAAATTTCTGGGTGAAAATATTTATTAGAAGCAAAGCTATCACTGTTCGCGTTACTGTAGGATTTTTAAAAAATCGCGTTTTAAGAAAAATGGCTATAAAGATTTGAACCGCATGTCCATGCTCAATACGCCTGAAATATTCAATATGCCTGGGAACTCTTCTGAAGCAGATATCCTTTTTGAGCGAGCTGAAGCACGTATTTTTTTAACTAGCTCGTTTTGAGTATTCAGCTGACTCTCGTCTACGTGCTCCACAGCGGGCCCACGCTTCGCATATTGATTCCCTAACTTGCGTTGACGCTTCTTTTTTATGACTAGAGGGCAGGTGTTGTGAAACCCTCTCACCCCTTGCTCTCTTTCTCGCTCTGCCTTTCTTTCTACCTCTCTCTCTGTAGCCGTTCTCTCGCCTTCTATTATTTACCCTCTCACCCCTTCCTCTCTTTCTCTCTCTGTCTTTCCTTGTCTGTCTCTTTGCAGCCGTTTTTTCGCCTTCAATCATTTACCCCCCTCACCCCTAGCTCTCTTTCTCGCTCTGCCTTTCTTTCTGCCTCTCTCTCTGTAGCCGTTTTCTCGCCTTCTATTATTTAACCTCTCACCCCTTGTTCTCTTTCTCTCTCTGCCTTTCTTTGTACCTCTCTCTCTCTTTGCAGCCGTTCTTTCGCCTTCTATCATTTGCACTCTCACCCCTTCCTCTCTTTCTCTCTCTGCCTTTCTTTGTCTGTCTCTCTCTCTCTGTAGCCGTTCTCTCGCCTTCAATCATTTGCACTCTCACCCCTTCCTCTCTTTCTCTCTCTGCCTTTCTTTGTCTGTCTCTCTCTCTCTCTTTGCAGCCATTCTTGCGCCTTCTATCATTGCCCTCTCACTCCTTGCTCTTTTTCTCGATCTGCCTTTCTTTCTGCCTCTCTCTCTGTAGCCGTTCTCTCGCCTTCTATAAATTACCGTCTCACCCCTTCCTCTCTTTCTCTCTCTGCCTTTCTTTGTCTGTCTCTATCTCTCTCATTGCAGCCGTTCTTTCGCCTTCTATCATTTTTACTGTCACCCCTTGCTCTTTTTCTCTCCCTGCCTTTTTTTCTGCCTCTCTCTCTGTAGCCGTTCTCTCGCCTTCTATTATTTACCCTCTCACCCCCTTCCTCTCTTTCTCTCTCTGCCTTTTTTTTGTCTGTCTCTCTCTCTTTGCAGCCGTTCTCTCGCCTTCTATCACTTACCCTCTCACGCCTTGCTCTCTTTCTCGCTCTGCCTTTCTTTCTGCCTCTCTCTCGCAGCCGTTCTTTCGCCTTTTATCATTTACCCTCTCACCCCTTGCTCTCTTTCTCGCTCTGCCTTTCCTTCTGCCTCTCTCTCTGTAGCCGTTCACTCGCCTGCTATTATTTGCCCTGTCACCCCTAGCTCTCTTTCTCTCTCTGCCTTTCACTCTGCCTCTCTGTAGCCGTTCTCTCGCCTTCTATTATTTACCCTCTCACCCCTTCCTCACTTTCTCGCTCTGCTTTTCTTTCTGCCTCTCTCTCTGTAGCCGTTCTCTCGTCTTTCTCTCTCTTTGCAGCCGTTCTTTCACTTTCTATCATTTACCATCTCACCCCCTTTCTCTCTTTCTCGCTCTGCCTTTCTTTCTGCCTCTCTCTCTCTCGTAGCCGTTCTCTCGTCTTCTTTCATTTACCCTCTCATCCCTCCCTCTCTTTCTCTCTCTGCCTTTCTTTGTCTCTCTCTCTGTAGCCGTTTTCTCGCCATCTATCATTTACCCTCTCACCCCTAGTTCTCTTTCTCGCTCTGCCTTCCTCTGTCTCTCTCTTTGTAGCCGTTATTTCGCCTTCTATCATTGCCCTCTCACCCCCTTGCTCTCTTTCTCGATCTGCCTTTCTTTCTGCCTCTCTCTCTGTAGCCGTTCTCTCGCCTTCTATAAATTATCGTCTCACCCCTTCCTCTCTTTCTCTCTCTGCCTTTCTTTGTCTGTCTCTATCTCTCTCATTGCAGCCGTTCTTTCGCCTTCTATCATTTTTACTGTCACCCCTTGCTCTTTTTTCTCTCCCTGCCTTTTTTTTCTGCCTCTCTCTCTGTAGCCGTTCTCTCGCCTTCTATTATTTACCCTCTCACCCCTTCCTCTCTTTCTCTCTCTGCCTTTTTTTTGTCTGTCTCTCTCTCTTTGCAGCCGTTCTCTCGCCTTCTATCACTTACCCTCTCACGCCTTGCTCTCTTTCTCGCTCTGCCTTTCTTTCTGCCTCTCTCTCGCAGCCGTTCTTTCGCCTTTTATCATTTACCCTCTCACCCCTTGCTCTCTTTCTCGCTCTGCCTTTCTTTCTGCCTCTCTCTCTGTAGCCGTTCACTCGCCTGCTATTATTTGCCCTCTCATTTCTTGCTATCTTTCTCGCTCTGCCTTTCTTTGTCTCTCTCTCTCTGTAGCCGTTCTTTCGCCTTCTATCATTTACCCTCTCACCCCTTGCTCTCTTTCTAGCTCTGCCTTTCTTTCTGCCTCTCTCTCTGTAGCCCTTCTCTCGCCTTCTATTATTTACCCTCTCACCCCCTTCCTCTCTTTCTCTGCCTTTCTTTGTCTGTCTCTCTCTCTCTCTCTTTGCAGCCGTTCTTTCGCCTTCTATCATTTGCCCTCTCACCCCCCTCCTCTCTTTCTCGCTCTGCGTTTCTTTCTGCTTCTCTCTCTGTAGCCGTTCATATTGAAAACTTTTCAGCGCGCACGGGACGGAGCACAAAGAGGACACTACACAGGACTAGCGCTGTCTAACTGAAGTTTTATTGAAAGAAAATCAACCACACTGTAAAAAATATTTTCTGAAAAAAACAGAAAATGTCTGGCAGCTCTCTTGCCAGAAAATATCTGTAAAGCTATGTTTTCTGTTTTCAGGTTTTTCTGTGTTTTTTACGTATTTTTTTCGTTTTACACTGTAAAAAATATTTTCTGAAAAAAAACAGAAAATGTCTGGCAGCTCTCTTGCCAGAAAATATCTGTAAAGCTATGTTTTCTGTTTTCAGGTTTTTCTGTGTTTTTACGTATTTTTTTTCGTTTTACACTGTAAAAAATATTTTCTGAAAAAAACAGAAAATGTCTGGCAGCTCTCTTGCCAGAAAATATCTGTAAAGACATGTTTTCTGTTTTCAGGTTTTTCTGTGTTTTTACATGTTTTTCCGTTTTACGTTTACATAAATTTTACAGAAATTGTCTGCTTAAAACACAATTTTCAGTTCTGCCTTACAGAAAAACTCTGTTTTCTGTTCGTCTTCTTTCGGTTATTTCACTGTTAATTTCTGTTTTACTGTTCAGAACTTTCATGTTTAAAAAACATGCTTCAGTTTTCAATAACAGAAAAAACTCTGCTTTCTGTTGTCATTTTCCTGTTGTTTCGCTGCTATCATTTTCGCTTACAGACGCGTTGTAAGCGCTAGTCTGCATATCAAGTAACAAAGAATACATGTTTTTCTGTTATTGCCTTCATGTTATTTAATTACTGCCTTGAAGTTCTTGGAGCTTCACCCGCAGGAAAATGTTTCGAGCACCCTAGTAAATAACGTAGTAGAAACCGGCACGTTACACTGAATTATCATTTCATATTTAAAAAATGCATCTTTATTTAAGCACAGAAAATGTCGCATATAAGTAAACAGCTTCAAAATTACGAAAACAGCATACCACTTGGCATTGTAGATTCAAACTGGCTTTCGAAAATATACGCACAGATATATATATATATATATATATATATATATAAGTTCGTGGTCTCGTAGAGCTTTCATTAAGTCGGCCACTTTTAGTGTGAGGTAGTGTTGCTTCCTTGACTTCTCAATCTTGGTCCCTCTGTCTGGGTTGAGTGCTGCGGTTGCCCTAAGAGAGAATAATGATGGTTTTTATATCGGCTACTGCACTGCTATGCTGAACTCAATTGGGCACACTGAGAACAACAACGATTATGTAAGTAAAGCGCTCAAGAAACACTCGTATTGCCTCTTAAAGGTCTGTTGTGTGGAATCAGTCAAAAAAAATAACCACATGATCCAGATGGCAGTTCATTTCTAGGAAATTACATAATGCTTCACAAAATGACACTTCTTGCAGTGTAACGACTCGGAACGAAATAATGCTCTTCACAGAACAAGGTCTCATAGAACAATACAAACACGCACATACACACACACATATATATATATAGTGAAAGCTCGTTAGTTCAGACTTCACGGGGCCGGAAAAGAATATCCCAATTAACGGAATGCTGAATTATCGAGAGTATCAATAAAAAAAATTAACAAGTGTCATACACACTGAAAAAAAAAACAAAAACATCGCAATCATTGTCATTCAGGACATCGTTCACAGTGTCCGCGATTCAAGACCCCTTTCAAGACAGCCCTTCCAGGCCTAAATTTCAGGCCCAGGGCCTTTTAGCGTAAGCAAACTGGCCTTCAAATTTTAGATGCGCATGATTATGGTAGTCCAAACAAAAAAGAAAAATCAGGGCTCGTACTTTTCAATGAAAACAAATTCCTGGACAAATTATTTACAAAGCAATTGTTATTTCGTAGTGTATTGATTACTTTTAATTTCTTCCTTAAAAATGATTTCGATGGGATAGCATCATGTCCAATTACCAAAATTTAAATTTGCAATACATAACTAAGATAACTGTGGCGCGTTTTTTTTTTCTAAAAGGGCCAAAACGAGAATTAAGCTAGGCTTAATTTTACAGGAGTGTAAAGCGCGCCCAAGTGCCTTTCATTTTTAAAACAATTTTAATCAAAATGGGGCAAAACCTCATTGTATCGCGAACTTAAAAAGCTAGTTGCGGATGAAAAATTTGCCAAATCCTGCATCAGCTTCTATCAAATCAAGCCAGATCAATTAAACTAGCGCTTCGTCTACTATCATGACCAAGACAACCAACATGGCCGCATCCAATCTGTTTCATCTGTGTGCTAGTCTCTTTCCTATCGTGCTTTTGCACTACAATTACTCTTTTGTTGGGCGAGTTGGTCCTTAGAACGGACATGACGTTGTAGGGAGACACTCGAAGACAAAGCTCAAGAGGCCGACTCTCCCACTTCTTTCTGCCTTTTTTTGTTCCTTTTCAAGTTTTGCGCGACAGTATCATGTCCCTCTTTCGCTCCAAGATGGTATACACTTGAAGTAGAAGAAAATTAAATTGAAGAAATGGGGCACCAATCTATTCCGTAAAAAAGAAGCGATCCGAAACAGCGTGGCATAAAATGAGATAACAGGAAGAGCTGAAACATTTTTTTTAAACGCCTTCAGTAGATGCCAAGAACGAGCAAACACTGCCGACAGTGCAGAATGATGCGCCTTTTGCCTGGAACGACCACTCGCTCTACAAGTACAGTTATCGCCATTACGACCAAGCAACAAAGAACGACATCGACGGAAGCACCAGGGTGGTGATAATTTTGTTTCAAAATATTCATATCTAGTTAATTCGCTCTGATTCAGACTTGTTTTACGATATAATTCAAGCCCAAATGAAATGTTCCAATCTATAAGAGCCAGGTTCAAATTTCCCCAGTGCTTCCTGTGATTTCCTGTGCTCTCGCGTTCTATTCTTCCTATTTTCCCTTTCTCTCTTTTTTTTATTTCGCACTTGCGTCCTCTTCTTTTTCTATTTTTTTTTACGTGGTTTTGCTTGCGTTACTCCAAGCAACGACATCATACGACAGCCCGGGCCCCTAAAGTGCTCCACAGTTATTGCCATCAAGGCGCTCGAAGAAAAAGAGGAAGAAGACTTCTCCCTGGCGCGAGCGAGCGCTCACTTATAGTCATCAAGGCGCTCGAAGAACAAGAAGAACACGACTTCGCCTTGGCGCGAGCGCGCGCTCAGACTGCTGTGCTATTCATGGTTCTGCCTGTGTTACGCCCAGCGACGACGACAGCATACGATCACAGCCTACGACAGCCCGGCCCCCTAATGTGCTCCGCACTTAAAAACGTCACAGATGTCCTACTTAAGCACGATGAAAGACGCTTATTCAGCGGGGGGAACATTTGGGGGAACAGCACAACCACTTCTGTAATTTCTTCATTTTCACGTGACCTCACTTTTCTATGTGCACGGGGTTGGCAGCAGCTGCTAAGTATGAGTCCGAGCGGGCGAAAGAACTTTTTTTTATCAGGTGGTTTCTGACTTAACTACAAAATTGGTTGAAGAACACCAGATGGTCAAAATTTCCGGAGGCCTCCACTACAGCGTCCCTCATAATCATACCGTGGTTTCAGGACGTAAAACCCCAGATATTATTACTATTATCTACAAAATTCATGATTCCAATTGGAATCACTGGACCTCAAAAGGTTAAGCCGAAACGTGTTCTCAACCCATCCCTTATTATGTACCGCCATCAGCAACACTACCACGTGCACGTGACAATTTTTTCGCCAAAAAAGTGGCCGACAAGTCATTGTTCGTCCATCACACTGTAGCAAGCGAGTTTTATGTCAGCTTGTGGAGCACTGCTGAAGGTCTTTATATTCAATAACTCTCACCATGCTTGAGTTTTGTGACATTGCGCGCGCATAGCATCGAATTCAAAACAAAGCTACCATGTCATTAAACAAAACAAAGATGTCATCAAACGATACATGTGCTTGCCGAGATTAGAGAACACATCGGAATTATCTAATTTTTCGAATTAACGGGGGCCGAATTAACGAGCATTTACTGTACAGGTGTGTATGCACTGCGTAAGCACGACTGCACGATAGGCACTGTTGACTTCACAATTTAGATTTCCAGAAAATTATACTGAAGCCATTGTCCGCCTCGGTGGAACAGTGGCTAAGGTGCTCGGCTGCTGACCCGAAGGTCGCGGGTTCGATCCCGGCCGCGGCGGTCGCATTTCGATGGAGGCGAAATGGTAGAGGCCCGTGTACTGTGCGATGTCAGTGCACGTTAAAGAACACCAGATGGTCGAAATTTCCGGAGCCCTCCACTACGGCGTCTCTCATAATCATATCGTGGTTTTGGGACGTTAAACCCCAGATATTATTATTATACTGAAGCCATTGTAGCTCGACTAGACACGGACAAAGTGGATGACAGGACACCACGGGCGCTATTTTTATGGCGGGTTTTATTGGATTGCCCCAGAAAAACAGAGAAAGAGCATACTGAACATCAAGCGCATGCGTGCATATGTTCTCCATTATAAACAAATAGATATATGAAAAGGTCGTGTGTCGCTACCAAGTAAACTGATAGATGTGTCGCTGACGCAATCTGTGCCCGTTTTTATTCATAGCAATTCTCGTTTGAAACGCCCATTGTCATCGGTCCCTATTTTTTTGTCTTTTATTTTTTCTTTCTGCCCATTATTATTACATACCAACTAGCCCGGCCACACACATTGCTCCAGCAGTCAGACTGCGAAGCAAAAAGTGCGCGTAGCTCTTATATAAATTAATGAAAAAAATCATATTGTCTATTGCTCTCTTCGACATACTCGTCGGACAGTGATTACTAGTACTACGCACGTCAACCATTCCGTATACTATCCTTATCAATTAAAAACTTTTATGGCAGTTTAGATTTCCCCAAAACTGTTTTCCACTTAAGCTGAAGATGGTCAGTTGGTCATTCACTCCATCAGAATCTCTCTTTGGCTTAGCCAAATGGCAGTGTAATATGAGATTTTGGAAATTCCCCAGCGTCTAGTTTTATACTTTCTTAATGTTGCTTTATCAACGTTATTTGCATGAATCTCCATCAAAAAGTCAGAAAAATCACATTAAATTTCACCTTTGAGTGAACTCCAGGGTAAGGCTGACCTCCTTGCGGTGTTCAATATTAACGGCGAAGTGCGTGAAGAACATCATCTTGAATGCCTGGTACGGTGTGGTAGCTTCTATCATAGCATGGGTATCAACGCAGAAGGTAAAGGCCCTGGCAGTCAGAAAGCCTCCTCCTGGAATAAAATATTTGCTATTTAGAAATATTCAGCAATATATTGCAAGTATTCGTCGTAATAACCTTGAAATGATGAAAGTGGAGCATGGCACACCTCCGACGTCACCTTAGCTTGTACTTTCCTGCAATAATAAAGCTATGAAGTTAATTCTACAATGAGTAGGTATTAAAACTGCTGTACCCAGGAGCTCGAAAAAGCATATGAAGGTAATTAAAATGTTAGGATAATATTTTTATTGAACAGCAGACATTCTAGCTAAGGTACCGAAACGTAGCAACATAGCAACAAAACAGGGGCGAGAGCCCAAGAAAGATGCATTCGCCCTTCAATACGCCACTAACAACAAAGTCCGCTTCTACAGAACCCGGGATTGTTTAAGAGTCGTCACCATCGATGTCTGCAACATGTCGCCACGCGCAGCTAGAACAGCGCAGCTAGAATAGCTCCACAGAGAGATCACATGTGACATGCGCCACAGGTCACCGCCTGAACAACGAGCGCACATTAGCCCACTTGTTCGCGGCCTCACACCACTGTGTGTAAACCAAGGGTAAGAACGTCGATTTCATATGAGTTGCAGTAGGGAACATGCCAACGCGAAACGCGCAGAGGTTCTCCTACCGAGGAGAAGACGTGCTTCACCGCAGCGCAGGTAGAGGAGAGATGACGCAACATACCGCGTGAACTCGTCAGGCCCATCGGCTAGTCCCATCGGCTAGTCGCTCGAAGTAGAAGTTTACGGAGTGAACGTGTCCCAGATGTCTGGTTATCTATTTTACGCCCGGAACTCGGCGCTTCGTACGCGAGGTGACGCAATGATACCACGCCAAGAAGCCATGCGTTCTCATATTCCCACCAGCAACGATAAGGGTACATAGCATTATTCAACCAAGCAGAACTGTTCATGCAATGACCCCTACAAAAAACTAATCACCGCACACCGAGCCCCAATGTTATTGCTCTCGGCTATGTTCACAATGCAGGCGAAGGCTACCTATTACAGCTAGACACACACACAACACACACACTCAACACACGCACACACACACACACACTCAACACACACACACCCACACACACGCACGTACACACACACACACACACACACACACACACACACACACACACACACACACACACACACACACACACACACACACACACGGACGCGCGCACACACACACAACACACACGGACGCGCGCACACACACACAACACACACGCACACATACACAACACACACACGCACGCGCGCACAAACACACAAACACACGCCCGCCGCACACACATACACGCACACACACGTACACACACACACACGTACACACACACACACACACACACACACACAAATCAAGAAAACATTTGCACTTTCCTTACAAAAAATTGTAATGGAAAGTGCAAATTTAAACAGGCTTCATTAATTTTTAGAACGCATCAGCTCAAGCAACAATAAAGAAATAGGTGCAGAAACACAAAGTACTCAGGTGTGATGTGATACAGAAACAAAGCGGATAAGGCGAACAAATGCATCGCATATTCCTGTACAGCAAAACCTCGTTAATGGTTGCCCGCAGGGAACGCGGATCAAGTGCGCGGCGAACGTTGTAAGACGCGCACTGCAACGCTGCAACCGTCCAAGTGCACATTCGTGTACTTTGACGTATGCGGCCGCTGCCAACAAAGGTATAATTGTGGTACAACAGCCGGTGTTCCCTCAAGCACCCGCTTACAAGGCCTGATCAGTATTTCGACCAAAGCGCAGAAAAAATTGAGGCTCTGGCACAACCATGCGATCGCGCGCACTGCCGATGCCAAGCTGAGCTGAATTAGAAACCATGCGAGAGTGAATTTCGAAAGCGGGCAGATACATAAACGAGATCTTACGGTAAAGAACTTTAGGTAAAAACAAACGACCTACCTTTCTTTGGCGGGAACACAAAAGTACGAGCAGGGAGGGTAGCGCAGCCGCGCAATAGTGAACTGTAGAACACTTCACACCACAGCCGTGCGTAGCCGCGCTTCGACGTGAGCGGTAGCCATCTTGTAAATCCAGGGGCCCAACGGGCGCGAACGTAGAACCGCAGAAAGTGATTCGAACATCATTCACGCAAAATAGAATGGTGCGTGAAACCAGAAAAAACATCAAATGTTATTTTATTGCATTTTGTAACGTTAGAATAATTTAAAACCGTCGAGGTTCAACCTTGAGTCGTTTGATTTTCTGAAGGTCGCAAATAACAGAAAATTTCGGTTTCTCTTTTTAACAGATTTCTTTCATGTCACACTTACAGAAAGCTTCTTTCTCGGTACAGAAATTTTCTGTATAATATTTGTAAATTTACAACGATTTTTTTACAGTGCACCATGAAAACCAAGAACGCATGCGCGAAAGTTAACTGTTGCAAAAGAACTCATTGAGCTTACGTAGCTCACATTCTAAAAGGCAAACGGGCGGCTCAGATATGCAATCATCTCCCGCATCTTTTATGAAGTACGCTTCCGCGAGTTCCCGTGCCCTTCTATCACTATGTTTGCGCAAGATGACAGTGTTGTCAAAGAACGGTTTACAACCACAAGCCCTACAATGTGTAGAAAGGTGTGACGTCGGCGTTCCCTTCAAGGTGCAATTGTGCTGGCGGAGTCTTTCGTTGATGCATTTCCCGGACTGGCCTATATATACCCTGCGGTTGATGCATTTCCCGGAATGGCCTATATATACCCTGCGGCAGGGTATATATAGGCCAGTCTGGGAAATGCATCAACGAAAGATTCCGCCAGCACAATTGCACCTTGAAGGGAACGCCGACGTCACACCTTTCTACACATTGTAGGGCTTGTGGTTGTAAACCGTTCTTTGACAACACTGTCATCTTGCGCAAACATAGTGATAGAAGGGCACGGGAACTCGCGGAAGCGTACTTCATAAAAGATGCGGGAGATGATTGCATATCTGAGCCGTCCGTTTGCCTTTTAGAATGTGAGCTACGTAAGCTCAATGAGTTCTTTTGCAACAGTTAACTTTCGCGCATGCGTTCTTGGTTTTCATGGTGGTTGATTTTCTTTCAATAAAACTTCAGTTGTTAGACAGCGCTAGTCCTGTGTAGTGTCCTCTTCTTTGTGCTCCGTCCCGTGCGCGCTGAAAAGTTTTCAATATGAATCAGTTCCAACTCGCCCACCTATCTACTTTACTGTAGCCGTTCTCTCGCCTTCTATATATAAGCCACAAAGCTATGTATATACACCATGTACAGCGGTCGCTACGCCGATCTCGGGGGAATATCATGGCCTCCGAGATTGCGCAGCGGCGGGTTTCTCTCCGGCCGTCCCAGTCGCCCATAGAGTTAATATACTTACTTTAGAGGAAAAGCTCCCCCATAGGGCCCATGCATTAAGTCCTATAACCGCTCGGGAGCCGCCATTATGGAACGGTACTCCGCTTTCGGGTGACGTTCACTCGCACTCGCCACTGCATGCTGCAATAACCCCTGGCATTTTTTCTTGTTTCAAGGCTCTCTATTGCATCACAGTAAGAGACTGTCACCTTATGTCGAGTTTTTAGTTCGTGGCAACAAAAAAACACGTACGAGGAGACACTGTAAACCTCTCACCCGACGCGCAAGCAAGCCGGCGCATTCGGCCGCACGCTGCGCGGCAACGCTCAGAAATGTTGAGAGAGAGAATAAAACATTTATTTGGTGCTCTTCGCGAGAAGTTCGGTGAGCGGGATCCTTAGTCCGGGATCCCATTGGCGCGGGCCGCTGCCCTCCCACGTTTCACGTTGGCCTCTTGGGTCTTCGGACAAAGTAGCCTGCATCGTGTTTGTCTCTGCTGTTGCCGTCGCCAAGCTAGCTGGCGAAGCTTCTCACGTGGCTGCCGCGTTCCGCTTAGGTGCCTGTTTAGCGTCCATGGCAACACGCTCATATAAATATGCATACGTGACGCAGGTGTGGAAGAACAGCTCGTAGTTCGAAACTCTGACGCCAGAGGAGATGCGGTCCATCCTAGAAGACGACCGGCTGAACGCGCCGAGCGAAGTGGAGGGGACCTTGAAAGCCATCCTCAAGTGGGTCTCCGCCGACGTAGCCGCGAGGAAGGGATACCTCGCCAAGTTCCTGCCTCTCGTTCGCTTCGTACGGCGCAGCGTCACGTGAGTAGCACGTTCGATGTCATAAGCCATGCGTTCTTACGAGATACCATGTTTGACTCATTGGCACCGCCATGTTTATACCTGGGACCCAATATCCCAGGAACCCTGGGATCGGTAAAAAACGCTGCCGATTGGTAGGCGGGTCTCCCGGCAACACGCAAACCAACATTCCTGGCTTCGAGCGTAGCACGTGGCCTGGAATGTACAATTATCAAAGTCCACTCGCCAGCTGTATAGTTACCGCAGCCGCCAAGGAAGGCTGCCATGAGTCGCGTGTTAGAAGAGAGAGAGATAGGTCCGCTCGTACTTGACTGATTCTAAAAAAAGTGTGGCGGTCGATTCGCGAGGAAAATTTAAAGGTGATGTACCAGGCCCCTTTAACATTTTTGTTAAAGGTGCCTGGTACACTTTTTTTCGGTAAGCATCGAATGACTTGATTTAATAGCTCCTGCCGCGCGCTGCTCAAACACAATGAATGAAGCATGAAAAGTAAGAGCGGACCTCAAGCACTTCATTATTTTTTTCCTCTCTCTTGAACGCATGGCTTACTTGCGGTGTGATCGCAAGCTCACGTGGGCACGTGGCAGCCTCTAGCGGCGGTGGCGATAACTATACAGCTCACGATGCTCGAATCGGCGAACGACCGTGAATTTGGCTGTATTTCATCATTTGTAGAAAGAAGAATCTGTAAATCCCCTGCAAGGGCATGATTTCGCTTCAAATTTCGAGCATTTCCTGCTGCTGTCCAAGACTGCTCATGCATTGAATACTGCACTTAAAGTAGGCCACCACTCAATACTTCTGCTTAGTTCCACCTGTAATGTACAGTTCCACCTATAAAGAAACAGCGCGAAAATTTCTGGGTGAAAATATTTATTAGAGGGAAAGCTATCGCTGTTCGCGTTACTGTTGGATTTAAAAAAAATCGCCTTTGAACCGAATGTCCATGCTCAATACGCCTGAAAAAAATTGTTGTACATTCTAAAGTGTGTTCGACGAAGCGTGTGGCCGTTTAACTAACTATGCCTCAGTGGGATAACACACAAAGCGAATGTGTGCGTGTTTTCTTTTTTAATTTTTTTACGGCGAGTCGCAGCGACACGCGAGACTAATCTTCCTCCGTTTGCATGCGTTAGTATTTTCTCGCGCTTTGTGCATCGTGCAAACGCCATAGCGTTCCAGCGCTTAAATTGACGGGCCCTTTGTAAAATCCAAGATGTATTCCGTTAACGCCTGTGTCCATTGAGACGGTTCGGTCAGAATGATTGCAAACGCTGGGCACAGCGAAGCTACGCAAGCAAAGAGCGAGCGCTGTAGAGTCCGACGCGACCGGCGTCCGTTTGCGCATCCCGGCGGCCACCTGGCTCCGTGCCAGAGCTCGGATGGACGGGACGGACGGACGGACGGACGGACAGACAGACAGACAGACAGACAGAAAGACAGACAGAGAGAGAGACAGACAGAGAGACGGACGGACAGAGGACAGACGGACGGACAGATGGACGGACGGACAGATGGACGGACGGACGTACAGACGGACAACGGACGGACAGACGGACGGACGGACACCGGGCGGATGGACGGACGGATACAGGACGGACGGACGGACGGAGAGACGGACGGGCGGACAGACGGACACCGGACGGACACCGGACGGGCGGACAGACGGACGGACAGACGGACACCAGACGGACGGACGGACGGACGGACAGACGGACGGACGGACGGACACCGGACGGACGGGCGGATGGACGGACAACGGACGGACGGACGGACACCGGACGGACGGACGGACACCGGACGGACGGATGGATGGACGTACGGACAGACGGACGGAAAGACGGACGGAGGGACGGACGGACACCGGACGGACGGACGGACGGACGGGCAGACGGATGGACGGACACCTGACGGATGGACGAACGCACGGACAGACAGACGGACGGACGGACGGACGGACGGACAGACGGACGGATGGACACCGGACGGAGGGACGGACAGATGGACACGGGACGGGCGGACGGACACCAGACGGACGGACGGACGGACGGACACCGTACGGACGGACACCGGACGGACGGACAACGGACGCCGGACGGACAGCGGACGGACACCGGACGGACGTGAGCATGAGACATTAAAGGCTTTCGCCTTAAAATTTTCAAGATGCCTGGGAACTCTTCTGAAGCAGATATCCTTTTGAGCAAGCTGAAGCACGTATTTTTTTAACTAGCTCGTTTTGAGTGTTCAGCTGACTCTCGTCTACGTGCTCCACAGCGGGCCGACGCTTCGAATATTAAGGCGAAAGCCTTGACTGTCTCATGCTCACGTCCCTCCGGTGTCCGTCCGGTGTCCGTCCGGCGTCGGTCCGGCGTCAGGTGTCCGTCCGTCCGTCCGTCTATCCGTCCGGTGTCCGTCCGTCTGTCCGTCCGCTGTCTGTCCGTCCGTCCGGTGTCCGTTCATCCGTCTGTCCATCCGTCCGGTGTCCGTCTGTCACTCTGTCTGTCTGTCTGTCTGTCTGTCTGTCTGTCTGTCTGTCTGTCTGTCTCTCCGCCCGTCCGTCCATGTCCGTCCGTCCCGTCCATCCGAGCTCTGGCACGGAGCCAGGTGGCCGCCGGGATGCGCAAACGGACGGCGGTTCCGTCGGACGCTACAGCGCTCACTCTTTGATTGCGTAGCTTCGCTGTGCCCAGCGTTTGCAATCATTCTGACCGAACCGTCTCAATGGACACAGGCGTTAACGGAATAAGCCCTTCGATTTTACAAAGGGCCCGTCAATTTAGGCGCTGGAGCTTTATGGCGTTTGCACGATGCACAAAGCGCGAGAAAATACTAACGCATGCGAACGGAGGAAGATCAGTCTCGCGTCTCGCTGCGACTCGCGGTAAAAAATTATAAAAGAAAACACGCACACATTCGCTTTGTGTGTAATCCCACTGAGAGTGTAAAAAGAAAAAAGACATGGCATAGTCAGTGGAACGGCCACAGGCTTTCGCCGAACACAGTTTAGAATGTACAAAGTGTCCTTCAATTTTTGATTCCCTAACTTGCGTTGACGCTTCTATTTATGACTAGATGGCAGGTGTTGTGGAACCCTCTCACCCCTTGCTCTCTTTCTCGCTCTACCTTTCTTTCTGCCGCTTTCTCTGTAGCCGTTCTCTCGCCTTCTATTTTTTACCCTCTCACCCCTTCATCTCTTTCTCTCTATGCCTTTCTTTGTCTGTCTCTCTCTCTCTCTATAGCCGTTCTCTCGCCTTCTATAATTTACCCTTTCACCCCTTCCTCTTTCTCTCACTGCCTTTCTTTGTCTCTCTCTCTCTTTCCAGCCGTTCTTTCGCCTACTATCATTTACCCTCTCACCCCTTGCTCTGTTTCTCGGTCTGCCTTTCTTTCTGCCGCTCTCTCTCGTAGCCGTTCTTTCGCCTTCTATCATTTACCCTCTCACTCCTAGCTCTCTTTCTCTCAATGCCTTTCTTTCTGCCTCTCTCTCTCTGTAGCCTTCTATCATTTACCCTCTCACCCCTTGCTCTCTTTCTCCTCTGCCTTTCTTTCTGCATCTCTTTCTCTGTGTAGCCGTTTTCTCTCCTTCTATCATTTACCCTCTCACCCCTAGCTCTCTTTCTCACTCGGCCTTTCTTTCTGCCTCTCTCTCTGTAGCCGTTTTCTCGCCTTCTATCATTTACCCTCTCACCCCTAGCTGTCTTTTTCGGTCTGCCTTTCTTTCTGCCTCTCTCTCTCGTAGCCGTTCTTTCGCGTTCTATCATTTACCCTCTCACCCCTAGCTCTCTTTCTCTCAATGCCTTTCTTTCTGCCTCTCTCTCTCTGTAGCCTTCTATCATTTACCCTCTCACCCCTTGCTCTCTTTCTCCTCTGCCTTTCTTTCTGCATCTCTTTCTCTGTGTAGCCGTTTTCTCTCCTTCTATCATTTACCCTCTCACTCCTAGCTCTCTTTCTCTCAATGCCTTTCTTTCTGCCTCTCTCTCTCTGTAGCCTTCTATCATTTACCCTCTCACCCCTTGCTCTCTTTCTCCTCTGCCTTTCTTTCTGCATCTCTTTCTCTGTGTAGCCGTTTTCTCTCCTTCTATCATTTACCCTCTCACCCCCTGCTCTCTTTCTCGCTCTGCCTTTCTTTCTGCCTCTCTCTCTGTTGCCCTTCTCTCGCCTTCTCTTATTTACCCTCTCACCCCTTCCTCTCTTTCTCTCTCTGCCTTTCTTTGTCTGTCTCTCTCCCTCTCTTTGCAGCCGTTTTCTCGCCTTCTATCATTTACCCTCTCCCTCCTTGCTCTCTTTCTCGCTCTGCCTTTCTTTCTGCGTCTCTCTCCCGCAGCCGTTCTTTCGCCTTCTATCATTTACCCTCTCACCCCTAGCTCTTTCTTGCTCTGCCTTTCTTTCTGCCTCTCTCTCTGTTGCCCTTCTCTCGCCTTCTTTTATTTACCCTCTCACCCCTTCCTCTCTTTCTCTCTCTGCCTCTCCTTGTCTGTCTCTCTCTCTCTTTGCAGCCGTTTTTTCGCCTTCTATCATTTAGCCTCTCACCCCTTGCTCTCTTTCTCGCTCTGCCTTTCTTTCATTTGTAGAAAGAAGAATCTGTGTATCCCCTGCACGGGCATGATTTCGCATCAAATTTCGAGCATTTCCTGCGGCTGTCCAAGACTGCTCATGCATTGAATACTGCATTTAAAGTAGGCCATCACTCAATAATTCTGCTCAGTTCCGCCTATAATGCACAGTTCCACCTATAAA